>JAJOZX010002368.1:377500-642500 GCA_023014485.1 Bathynomus jamesi
ATCCCCAGATCTCACCCCCCTTGATTTCTATCTTTGGGGGCACTTGAAGGCCATGGTGTATCAGGAAAAGATACGAGACATAAATCATCTAAAGGAACGTATCACCAACGCCATTACAAGCATAACGTCAACTGTGCTAATGCGTGTTCATCAACAGTGGGGAACACGTATTGAAATTGTTTTCAAAACAATGGCAACCATGTAGAGCATATTATATAAATAAAAATGGTTGTCCATAACAAAATGTTATTTTTCCTATGTATGGAAACTTACGGCCCACCCTGTATATATATATATATATTTTTTTTTTTTTTTTTTTTTTTTTTTTTTTTAGGAAGAACCGATTCGCCTCTATTTAAAGGGCATATCTCAGCGGAAAAACAAAGAAAAAGTGAGAGGAAAGACAGAGGAAAAAGAAAGGGTGGTGGGGACAGTCGAAGTGGAAAAAGACCAAGGATGACAAGGACTGCAGGGTCGAGCCCCATCATCCTTGGGTGCTAGGGCCGGGAGGGCGCACGTGAAACCTCCAGGAACAAGCACGTACAAACGAGCACAAAGAGCACTCAAGAGCACGAGCTTAGAACCCCCTTGCGGGGATATATATATATATATAATATATATATATATATATATATATATATATATAGTAAAGAATGTCTGCAATAAAACTAACGACGTAGCACGAAAATGATTATGAATTTGACCGTTCTTTGGGTTGTGATTGCATAGAATATTTGTTGCTTTCATTGGTGATGAGCCACGTACCGAAACCTCGTCAGTACATTGACTTTCTCTGTATTTGGCAATAATACTGCGACTTGCTCATACCCTGAAAGGCTGTATGGGCGAAGTGGTGCTTTGTGAAAAACAGTGAAGCCGTTCTTCTGTTTTATTACTTAAACACACACACACACACACACCACACACACACATATATATATATATATATATATATATATATATCCATTGAAACCTTTCTCCACTAACCCTCGAATTTTCCCATTCGGTTTTTTAGGTGCCAACCACGTGATATCACAGCGCCAGTGAGTGCCGCGAGCTTGATTATAACACGTACTTTCATCGGCAGCCGGAGGGCCTGGTACTGAAAGAGAAACGGGTGAGAAACCTTTGTTATTCGAATTTATAATGTTATTGGAAAGATAATAGACACTCATTGGGACGAATTCTGACTCCGGCAATCTCGATAGGCCCTAGAATCCAAGAGGCTTCACGTTACCTCCGATACCTCGTTTGTTCTTATCAATTTCAACGTTGTCGTTCTTCATCATACAAGGATTCAATCGTTTCCTTTGTTAATCATCATAAATGGCGAGTCGTGTATCCCTGTTTTGGTGACAACTACGTGCAAATATAACGAGTTAATTAAAAACTCCTTTTCGCAGTATTTAAGTTAATAAATAAGATGATAAATAAAATGTGTCCAGCAATACATTTCCTCTAATTTCAGTTTCATTTAAATTAGATAAAAACGAATTAAAATATAAAAACATTTGCTTAAAAACAAACATCGAGAGAGAATTAGTGAAATAATTAAAAATTATCTTAATTCCCTTGATATACCAGCAAAATTTAAAGGATAATATATATATATATATATATATATATATGTGTGTGTGTGTGTGTGTGTATACTTACAGTCTTCCTCAGTTGTGATGACATCACACGTTTGACTTTCCTTCCCACTTACAGTTTCCCCAACACAAAGCTCGTACCTGCAAAAGTTGAATAAAAATTTTTTGTAAAATAAAGCTGTACCAATTTTATACTTGATGAAATAATCATACATTATAAATATTTTCCTAAATCGTAGTCATTATATTTAGTATTGTAATATTTTATATGATTATTTTGCATTCATGCAGACAACTTTAAATGAGGATTTGCCTCTTTAACCATATCGGGTTGCAGCCCCACCTCTCCTACAGTAGCTGACTACGCTGCATGGACTATCTAGTTACCTGATCCACCATTTCAAGAAAGTTGGCTTCAAAGATGTCTTCTACATTAATCAACTGTCACGTAATCTTAGTTAAGAGTTTGCTAGTGGGGCTGCAGCCCGACGGTTGAAGGATACAACCGTCATGTAGTGTCACGCACTGTAACACCTTATGGATGTATAAGCGAAGCTAATTTTATCATATTTTTCGTATCATGAATGTATTTTACATTTCATTGATTTCTTAAAGCTTTCGTAAATTGAGAAAAGGTATAAAATAATGGACAAATTAATTTTTATACTGAAATACAAGAATATATATTTGTGTGTTGAGATTTTAATTAAATCAACGGCGAAAAAAACGTGACCATCACCGATTTTTTTGAAAATTGACACACTTATAGACCTCTGTGAGAAAAACAGATTAACGCTTGTTTCAACACTCTAGGTCATATGGTTCCGGAGATATGGCCATTCGAATTTTATAAAAAAAAAGGTCAATTTCCAAGGTCATATTTCAACATGAAATATCTCGGCTCCTATTGCACTTACAGAGACCATTTAAACACTATTTTAAAGCTTTTAAGCAGATCTACAACTTTGTTTCTATTCATATTTTACCTCAGTGGTCAAACAAAAAAGTTGATCTTATTTTTTACCTTTGACATTGTGTAGGTCATTTGATGTCACAACCGATTTTTTTCTCCTTTCACCCAATTTTGGGTACACATGTCTACCTTAACCTAGAACAAGATTTTTGGTGTTGATTAAGTTATTATAGACGCTACAGCCATTTCAGTGGACCATACCCACCTCCATTTTGACCAAGTACCTTTTTCCACCAAACTTTGGAGCACCGTATCTTTGGAACTGTTTGAGCTAGTGTGTTGAGAAAAATACCATTAGATTTTTCTTACTGAGATATATAAGGTCTGCTAATTTTCAAAAAAATCGGTAATTACCTAACCTAACCCAGTTATTTGGTCGAATAAGTATCCGGCCCTATTATAAAATTTAATTTTTTTGTATATTTCAGAGAATTATATAATATAGGTAATTTAAATTACATAATTAATTAATTTATATGGACATTCAAAAGTGTGAAGAACTTCGAACCTGCTATCCTGTTTAAAGGTAAAGCTACAGTATGTACGTATATAAGTACCTTATACTAGGCTATAGGTACTACCATATAGAATAAGTTCAGTTTTAAGAGTTAGAGGAGTTTTAATAGAATTACTTAACTTTGTGTATTTATTCATTGGAGCAAGGATTTTTTTTGGCATCTGTATTTATTCCAATCTGTAAATCAAACTGCACATTTTTTCTTGTTGTAGACCTCTGAAACGATCAGTAGGTCCCAAATTTTATTTGTGCCATCTAAGCAAAAATAGCTTTTAACAGGGTTGGATACAATGAATAATTATAATTGTATTTTTCATTAATTGATCCTAATTTCCATTAATTGTAATTAATTCAAAAATAAATAAAATAAAGGTAATTGTAATTGATTTTTGAGCTATAACTGATGTAATTGATCAATTAATGTCAATTGTTAAAAATTATACCCCTAGATCTGGCAGTCACATCATCCAATGAAAATAAACCTTTGATAGTTTTTTAGTTTATACTTAGATATAGATATATATTTTTATAGATATATATTTATTTAGATATACAGGTGTCCGAGAATTATCTGTACAATTTTTGGCTGTTATTAAAAGTCAACCATGAAGTGTAGAAATTCCAGTTTGTCCCATTTTACAGAGAATCTCATTAAGTTTTTTCTCTGATACCAAGTTTTGACAAGTTTTTTAGAAATTCCAGTGTGTCCGAACATTATCTGTACAATTTCATCTTTTAATAAAATTCTTGATAACACACGTAAAATTCTTAAACAAGATTATTTAGAATCTGTATTTTCAAAAGTTTCTTTTATTAAAGTAACGTTGTTACAAACATTCGATATGTGCACCATTAGTGATTCGCAAAACATCCAATCGATACTCCAAATGTTGCCATGTACGCTGCAGCATATCCACATCAATTCGCTCAATAGCAGCTGTGATTCTTGCTTTTAAATCATCAATGTCTGTCACCCGCGTACATTTCTAAAAAACTTGTCAAAACGTGGTATCAGAAAAAATTTAATGAGATTCTCTGTAAAATGGGACAACACTGGAATTTCTACACTTCATGGTTGACTTTTAATAACAGCCAAAAATTGTACAGATAATTCTCGGACACCCTGTATATTTAGATATATAGAATAGATAGTTATATTTGTGTAATTGTAATTGATTCAGACAAAATTAATTGTAATTGTAATTGATCTTGAAATTGTGAAGTACAATACTAACAGTAATTAATTTGAAGAAAAATTAAAAAAAATTGTAATTGTTTCCATTTTGTGTAATTGAACCCAACCCTGGCTTTTAAGCTACATATGTTTTTTTTTTCTTTTTAGATAAACATGAATTTCAGCAGTTTGAATATGGGCAGGTTCTGTTGTGAAAAAACACAAAGGAAAAGTGAAAAAAAGGCATTCGTGCATTGACTAAAAATTTGATTGATCAAAATCCTGAATTGAAACTAACAAATAAATCATAAAGCATGTGCAACCTGTCGAAATATACTAGCAAATCGTCCATCCCCAATGCCTGAATGTGAACCACTTGAAAAATCACCATCCACCTCATCAAGTGCCCCATCTGAGCTAGAAACCGTTGGGGATGTAGTTGAAATGCAGCATGAGCTTAGTAAATTCAATGCTTCATTGGCCACACTTGATGAGACCCCAATGTAAACTCTCTGACAGCGCTGGTTACGCAAAGAGAAAGTTGAGGAAAGTAGAAGGAGTTGTGAAAAGAAAGCTTGAATTTGCAACTAAACAACCAATTTCATGCAGTGACTCAGATGATACAGAACTGGAGATTCTTCAACAACTGAAAGAGAAATTTAATCAAGTGACAAGTCGAAGTGAAAAACTGACAATTCTTACTATCCTACCAAAAAGATGGACACAAGTAAAGATCAGAGAAGAATTTAAGTGCTCAGATTACATGGCTAGGCAAGCAAAGAGTTTGGTGAGGGAGAAGGGAGTGCTTTCAACTACTAATCCACGTTTGGGGAAACGCCTGAATAGTAAAACTGCTGCCAAAGTAATTGACTTCTATCATTCGCCAGATGTGAGTAGCTGTAGCGTCTATACTAACTTAATCAACACTAAAAATCTTGTTCTAGGTTAAGGTAGACATGTGTACCCAAAATTGAGTGAAAGGAGAAAAAAATCGGTTGGCATCAAATGACCTACACAAGGTCAAAGGTCAAAAATAAGATCAACTTTTTTTTTATCACTGAGGTAAAATATGAATAGAAACAAAGTTGTAGATCTGCTTAAAAGCTTTAAAATAGTGTTTAAATGGTATCTGTAAGTGCAATAGGAGCTGAGATATTTCATGTTGAAATATGGTATGACCTTGGAAATTGATCTTTTTTTTACAAAATTCGAATGGCCATATCTCCGGAACCATATGACCTAGAGTGTTGAAACAAGTGCCATTCTGTTTTCTCACGGAGCTCTATAAGTGTGACATTAAAAAAAAAAAAAAAACGGTGATGGTCACGTTTTTTGACCCAAAATTCCGTTGAACTGACATAGAATGACCCATATGAGGCCCTCCAAGGAAGAAGTGGCCAAGCGACAAAAGTGAAAAAACGCCAGAAAACGCAGTTAAAAGTTGTAACAATTTGAAAGTGTCATAACGTTTGAACTTTTAAAGATATTTTGACGAAATATCATCAAAATTAAAAAATTATTCCACTTTTAAATTGATACAACTTTATCTGCGTTTTCTGGCGTTTTTTTACTTTGTCGCTTAGCCACTTCTTCCTCGGCGGGTCTCATATACAGTATGTGTATACCGAGCGAAGCTATGTATGTAATTTTTTTATGTATGCATTGGCGATGAATGTATACTCATCACACCAAATAAAATTAGTTATCTTTCATAAAACGAATTTCTTCTACTGTAAACAACATTCCAATCTACTACTGTACATACTATCCCGCTGCCGTAGCACCGTTCCTCATTACAGTTGAAAACTGAAACTGCGGAACAAAATCGTACATTTAGCATTTTATTTTTCCCAATTCTTATAAAGATAATCTGTAAAGTAACTTTTGATTCTCGGTACATAATTACGCATGAATACCTTAGTCCGGGAGCCCGGGGCAGCCCTCGTTCCCCCCTCCCTCAAGGATCCTCCACCACTATATTTTTCTGAATTCTTAGGGCCTATAGAACAGATTGAAAGATGGTCTCATGAAATATTTCCAGTTGCACTCTTTCTGTTGGCCCACTTTTCAGGTACATCAAATGTGTACTCTGCAGTGTACTCGAAAGCGGTTTTTTGCATGTTGTTATACTTCAGAACTCTTATTAAATGCATAAAAATGCAAGTATAATTAAAAACTTGACATTAAACATTACATTTATTACATTTATGCACAAATACGATCATTTCTAGCATTACAGTGATAGTCTTGACCTTGAAATGGCAAAACATACGAAAAACTGCAATACACTCGCCATACAAGTCCAGAAATTATTCTAAAAAACTTTTTGTTGCACTTTTAAGTCATCAATAAATCTTACACAAATCAATGAATAAATTAGCCTCGGAAGAAATTGTGATTTCAGATCAATGTAAGTTTCACTCATAACCATCATCATGATCATCTTCATCACTGCTATCACCAAACGCAAAATCATCATAGATTTCACCACTGCTGTCTGCAATCGCATCTAAAATGTCTACTTATGATTTGGGTAAAGTCTTGTCCACTTCACACCAAAGAGGTTTTCCATTCTCTGACCAGCCATAAGGTTTGGGTACCTCAGATATGGCAATATCGGCAATCTTGCAAATTCTCGTTTAGTAGTTGACCCGACGGATATGTTCTACTAAACAAGACTGAGCAGGTGGTATTTTGGCAAAATCAAGTGTTTGCGTTTATCTTTGAAAAGTCATTACCATACCATCACATTTAGACTTTAGATTAAAGTGTCTCAGTTCATCAACTTTCTGAAAGTTCTGCTTGCCATACATTGCACAAGTGAACTTCTCCAGTCCTATTACCAACTCTTTAGAAACTTCCCAGCTGTTGCCTAACTTTTGTAAGGTGTCACTAAATGCAGGCGATTTCAGTAACAGTTTGCCTTTACCTCTCAAGGCACTCACTGTGTTACAACCTGTGTAAGCATGTAGTCCTAAAAGTGCTTCACATATTGGTGCTGAATAATGGTTAGCAAGTTTGGTAATGTCGGTAAGTCTTTTGTTATTTCCATGGCCAGTATCAAATAGTATTGTACAGCTGACCCCTCTTGCGTGATGCAACAGTATCCAAAAATGTCACTATCAGGACTCTTTACTCTAATATAGCTATATCCTTGCTTGACAGCGTACTTGCAGTATAAAATTACTCTTGACTCAGTCTCTTCTTGATTCGTTTCAGCTCATGTATCATGTTTTCCGTACCTGGTGTATTCATGCAGGATGCTTCACCTTCTTTGACAAGAATAATTTTTCTCCCTTGTATGCTGCTTGCAAATTCTTCACTTGACCATACTTCAAAAATCAATTGAACTAATTGTTTCTTGTATTTACTGCACATGAATAATTTCCAATCTTTTGGTTTTCTTGTGCTTGGTCCCTTCACAATCAGTTTCTCTCCTACTCCTCTCCTTATTCTTTCAAGAGCTTTAGTGGATGTACTATACATATCTGTGCTTACTATCACATCACTTTGTTTAACCAATAGGTCATAAATCTTCTCGCATATCTGTTTGAACTTGGTTGGCCATTCTTTTAGCTAGTAAAACAAAGTATTAACAGCTTCTGTAGTCAAAAGACAACTACTACTTTCTTTCATTAAATATGAAAAGCTGTTTGACTTGAGATTTTGATTTGGGAAATTTCTCTTGTAAAACTGATATGTACGAGGTGCGATCCAAAAGTTCCCGGACTGGCAGCGTGGAGCGCTAACAGGCCGTAGTACGGACTTGGGCCGCAAGATAGCGCTAAACAGCTTTATCTTGAAGCAGTGTGCCGAGTGATACGGTGATACACGCACGTGTTTTTTTCTCACGAGCGTTTTTGTGCGTTAGTGTTAGTGGTTTTATGTGATTTTTGCGGGAAGAGAAATGGCAGACTTGAAGGAGCAGCGCGTGTGTGCATCAAGTTTTGCTTCAAACTCGGTAAAACCGCGTCGGAGACCCACGAAATGTTTAAACAAGCATTTGGTGATGACGCCATGGGCAGAAGCCAGACTTTCGAGTGGTTCTCGCGGTTCAAACGTGGGCAAACGTTGGTTGAGGATTCCGAACGTTCTGGTCGGCCCTGAACCAGCAGAACCGACGAAAATGTTGAAAAAGTGCGTCAGGCCATCCACGAGGACCGTCGGCGAACGATTAACGACATCTGCAGCATCGTTGGCCTATCGTTTGGTTCATGCCAACGCATTCTCACGGAGGAACTCAACATGAGGCGGATCGCTGCCAAATTCGCTCTGTCTGTGCAGCAGTTTTTGTCCAAAAACAACATGGCAGTGGTCCCCCACTCCTCTACTCCCCCGACCTAGCCCCCCTGTGACTTCTTCCTGTTCCCCAAGATGAAGATCCGACTGAAGGGGCGACGATTTGACGACATCGAGGAGATTCAGGCGGAATCGCACGAGATGCTGAACAACATCCCCAAAATGGAGTTCCAGAGGTGCTTCCATCAGTGGGAAAATCGCTGGGCTCGCTGTATCAACTCCCAAGGGGACTACTTCGAAGGGGACAGCAGTAATTAGAACCTAAGGTAAGCCTACATTTTTTGTCGGTACAGTCCGGGAACTTTTGGATTGCACCTCGTATGCTGCATTTAGATCTAAGTTTCATGATATTCTTGTTTTGTATTATGTTTCTTTCAATAAGTATACAAACTTATTGAAGGCATATCGATGTGTATCCTCAAGTTCCTTTTGTTATTGCTTTTGTTCTTTGTTTCGACTTCTCAATGCATCACTGTCACGCATATAACCTCTCCTGCAGCTTGGATGGTACTGTGCTTCTGCAGCAAATAGATCAATATTTCTTACCCTTCTAAGCAGTTTCTCATCGTCTTTCTTTGTAGCTGCCTGCTTTACACACACTCTTCTTCCAAAATCAAAAGTTGAAGTTTTCTCAGTGGTGTCTCTTCCTTCTTTGGTAGCATGAATGCGTCCTGATTTGTTGCAGAAAATGCAGTCTGGTTCAAATATTGGGTGACAATGAAGATCTTGTTGGTCTCGTATCAGACGAAGATGATCGTGCAGCATGATCATCAACTGCAACCAGTCTATTTAAGTTCTTAGTAAATCGTTGATAACTAGGCTGACCATACGTACCGTTTTGAACGGGACAGTACCGTTTTTTTTATATTTCCTGGCCGTCCCGTCATTTTAATAAAAATGTCAATTTTGTCCCGTTTTTAATAAAAACTATAAATATACTTTAATATTGGTCAATCATAAATTATTATTCATAACCTATAAGACTTTTGTAATATTGTAGAGTTTATTCTTTGTCTTCCAGGAAGTACAGCACCTGTTGAGAGAATATTTTCTGTTATGAACAGTATGTGGTCAAAGGAGAAATCTAGATTAAGTGTTGAGACAATGAGGGCTATGTTAGTTGTAAGACAAAATTGTGTCATGGAGTGTGAGAAGTTTTATGATAAGGTGTTGAAAGACCGAAATTTGCTGCGTAGATTACTTCATCGGAGAAATATTCATGGTACGATCGTGGTGAAATAGTCCCCCTCTACGTCTACCTAAATTTTTGTATGGGTTCTGTCACTGAAGAATAATTGTAAGCTCAATATGTTTATGTACTTACTTTTTTCATGAATACAGAATATTACATAACCCCCGTCCCTTTTTTGCCATCCCAATGTCCCGTTTTTGTCTCAAGGAAATATGGTCAGCCTATTGATAACAGTCTCTGTGGTATCCGTCTTCAGCTGTCAGTTATTCAGGCAAAAGAGTGCATGCGTCATCCATTCTCTAGGTTGTTGTTGTTGTTGTTTAGCCGATCAGCCCACCCTGATCGAGGAAGCCGGCGGCACGCAGGTAACCGATCGCCCTCTCCGGAGTGGACCAGAGGTTCAGCGCACTAGTGATGTTGTGTTGTGTTCGTTGTTGTGCTAGAGCGGTACAGTCTGTCATAATGTGTTCAATTGTTTGTGGTGTGTCCTGGCACAGCTGGAAGGTGTCGTCTATGGAGTTGTCTAGTCTGTGTTTATATGTCCGTAAGTTGGGGTGATGTCCACATCGGAATCGTGCTAAGTTAACTCGATCCGATCTGCTCAGGCTGATCTCTGACCTGTTAATGGGTGGCGGCTTCGCACCTAGGACCGCATTCGGACAGAGTCGTGTTAGTGCTTTGTGGGTTAGGTGTGTGTGTGTGTATGTGTTTTCTGTACTGTGTGATGTCTGTGGGGCGTGTATGGAATGGAGTATTTGGTTATAATGTCTCTCTGGTGTTACCTTAATGGTGCGAGGTGTTGGTGCATGATTGTACATGTAGTGGCAAGGGTGTTGTAGGTTAGTTGTCGCTGCTGCCATGAATTGTGTTCCCCTCATGTCTAAATGTTCCCTAACTTTCAGTATTTTTGTTTCTGTGTGCAGGTGTTCTATTGGTGTTGTTTGAGTGCATCCTGTAATGATACGAAGTGCGTTGTTTTGTATTGTCTGTAAGGTGTTTATGTGTGTGTTTGAGATAATGGGTGCCCAGCATGGGCTAGCATAGTCCATAACTGAGCGAATATATTGTTTGTATATGAGTGATGTTGTTTCCTGCTGGTGTCCAAAGTTTGTGCCCGTTAGTACCCTAATCGTGTTAAGTCTTGACGTACATTTGTTTTTAATGTCCTGAATGTGGTTTGCAAAAGATAATGATGTGTTGTATGTGACCCCAAGTATTTTGGTCCTGTGAGTGTGTGGAATGTTGATGTTGTTTAGTGTAAGCTGTGGAATTACCTGGTGTTCTTTTGTGTTGCTTGTAAGCAAGGTGATGGTTGATTTTGTGGGCGCTACTTTGAGTCTATTGCGTGTGAGCCAGTCTTGTATACTGTTTATGTATGTTTGTAGGTTATTTGTAGCGGTGTCGATGTTGTTGCGGGTGGATGTTAGAGTGGTGTCACCTGCATATGATGATAAGGTAAGCTTGTTATCTATGGGTGTTGGAATGTCATGCATGTATAAGTTGAAGAGTGTTGGTGAGAGAACAGAGCCTTGAGAGACCCCGTTCGGGAAAAGCTTGTTTTTGGATGACTTGCCATTAAATGTGACATGTATCTTCTTGAAAGATAGTTGCTCAGCCACCTTTTGGTGTTATTGTGCATGTTTGTGTTGAGTATTTTGTTTATGAGAGGGAAGGGTGGGATAGCATCAAATGCTTTACTAATGTCTATTGTTGCTAATAGTGTACGTTGAGCTGGTCGTCTGGAGTTGATGCCATCCATGATGTGCTGCGTGAGGTTAGTGAGTAATGTCGTGGTTGGGTGGTGAGGTCTGAATCCATGTTGAGTAGGTTGATCCAATCGATTGACTCTGCCGCCTTCTACAAATTTCTTGCAGTCTCTCAAGTCGCTGGTCTTGTCTTTCAGATTTTTAAATAGAATAAACTTTGTATTGGATGACCCTTTACTGTGAATAACAGTTGCTTTATCATGCTTAATCTTTCAATTTAAACACCAAAAAATATACAGAATTATTACATATACATTAACCATATCCATCTACTTCAATATACCTAAACAAAAAACGAGTCTACACATACCAAACAGCTAAAGCATAATACATATTTGAGTAGGGGGTAAGATAATTGAACTATATAAAAGAGTTAGTCAAAAACAATGACACGACACAGAAAAAAGTCGAAATAATTCCGTTCGTATTCACCTCTGAAACTCTCAACTTTGACCTGACCTCACTCCGTGACCTTACATGACGTTGACCTTAAATTTTTATTGAAGGTGTGTTAAATATGAAGGTGTAACAAGTTTCAAAATTGTAAGGTTAAGCGTTTTTATTTTATCGGAGAAAAAGTGCGGGGGGGGGGGGGGGTCAAATTGACCCTCGGGCAGAGCGAGAGTTAAAAGTGGGCCAACAGAAAGAGTGTAACGGGAAATATTTCATGAGAACATCCTTTAATCTGTTCTATAGGCCCTAAGAGTTCAGAGAAAATATAATGGTGGCGGATCTTGGGGGGAGGCCGGGTGCACGAGGGGTATCCCGGGCTTCTGGCCTACCTCACTGCCTCTTTTATCATTCTTAAATGCATCGAAGCATTTCCTAAATACATCACTCCAATCGTAATTAATTTGTTAGTCAAAGTTTTCAAAGATACAAGCTCTCTTCATTATTGTGACACTTAATTAACTTCATAAAACATTGAAAGACACGAAATTCAGAAATGAGAATTCATTCAACTTTTCAAATTAGTTAAGAGTTTCTAACTACATACATTTCATCCATTTCGCATTTAATTATTCATCTTTTTTTCATTTGTGACAAAGGTTGATTCCTTAGAGACCTCATGTTCGAGAGGAATAGCAAAACTATGCTGTAGCAGACGTATACCAACTTCGTTTGTACAGTGCTGTCTGTTCACTTTCAAATTCATTAAAGTTCAAAACGTCAGACATTAATTTTTAAGAATTTCTATGTATTATATATATGTGTACACACACCACACACACACACACACACACAAGGTGCTTCAGAAAAATTTTACCACTTATATGACGCTAAAATGTCATTGCTTATCACTTATAGTTTGTGGGTTTTTTGGTTTATGTAAGTATTTGCGTGTTGCTTGTTTTTTAATAACAATGTCTTTTTTTCAGAGATTGTATAAATGATTAATGAGTGAACCACATTCAATGTAAACCTTTGAGCCATTTCCATTGAATGGGGTTCACTCCTCACACAATCCCTGAAAAAAAAAGACATTATTATCAAAAAACAAGCAAATAAACACGCAAATACTTACATAAAAAAAAAAAAAATCACAAACTATAAGTGGTAAGCAATGATATATTAGCGCCATATAAGTGGTAACATGTTTTTGAAGCACCCTGTGTATATATATATATATATATATATATATATATTATATATATATATATATATATGTGTGTGTGAATTTCAACAACTACTTGAAATAGCTACTAAAGACGTTATGCTCTTGCTTAATGGTAAATTTTACAAATAGGTAGAAGGTGTAGCGAAGGTAGTTCTCGGGGTCCAACCGTAAGCAATATGCGAGTATTTGTGTGTTATTATGAGAAAATATGGCTGGAAACTGCCCCTTCAACTTTAAACCTCTATCAAAGATACGTAGATGATAATTACCTACTGTTTCGATTATCATTTCGCATAGAACAATTTCTTAATTTTTTAAATGGTTTACACACAATATAGAGTTTACATTTAAAATGGAAGATGGTGGAAGGTTCTCGTTTTTTGATGTAATTCTATAAAACAATTGCATTAGATTCATCACATCCGTTTACAGAAAATCAACATTTCTTGGTTTAACAACTAAGTTTAACTCATTCTTGACTATTAATTCATTTTAAAATCAATTTATTTCGCATTTTGTTTAAATAAATACATCTTTTCTAATTATAAATTTATTTACTGATGATGAACTGGATTTTCGGCGTAAACATTTCGTATCCAATCGTTTTCCTTCTTTCCTTCCTCTTGTATTTGGAGTCGAGGTTATATACTGTAATATTTATAATAATGATAATCAGTTAAAATTAACGGTACTTAAATATTATATTTCAAATTACCCTTTCTTGAACGTACTAACTTTGAATTAAAACGCGAGTTAACCAACCAACTGATATACCCCCAATTTCGAATTAGCTGCGTTTTCTCTACGAATAATACAATTGGTAGCTCGTTTAAAGAGACAAGATTCCTGATTCTATGTGTTCGCGTATAATATATAAATATACATCTGTGAATATATAAATCTGTGAAGCCACGAGAAAGGAGAACGTTTTGGATTAAATCTGGACAAATAACAACGAGATAATAATAAATAAAAAAGTAACGCACGCAAAGTTCTCCGACCATAACCTCATCGATATACAATTGAAGTTAGCACCCAGAGGTCCGAAAACGCATCCTAGAGAGGCAGATGGAATATTTGAAGGCTTAAACATAAATTCAAAGAAAGTAAATTGGGAAAACTTAAATAAAGCTTTAAAGGAAGTAAATTGGGAATTGCTACTTCACGAGAATACTCCACAAGAAATACTATGTATAATAGAGACTGCAACCAAACCTATAATACTGAAACATATTCCAGAGACAAGAAAAAAAGCGTAGCAAGCTCGAGAGGAAAATCAGGACACTATTCAGGCAACGAAGACAAACCGTCAAACATCTCCACAGATGCAGGACTGATGCAAAGAGACTCAAACTAGAGAGGAAACTTGGCGAAATAGAAATGGACCTAAACCAAACATTCATATATAAGACAAACGAGGAGGAAAACAAAGTAGTAGAAAACATAAAAAATAACCCAAAATACTTCTACACGTTTGCGAAAAGAAAAATGCAGTGTAAGGAGAGTATTGGTCCGATGATTAGACGGGGAGACCGAATACACAAATGACCCGAAACAAATAAGTGAACTGCTTAGGGAACAATTTAACTCTGTGTTTAGCACTCCAAAGTCCGAGATGGAGTGGAAAACCCAGACGAATTTTTCGACATTGATACAGATCAACCAAGAAAAAATTTCGGTGCAAGCCTATTAATGGACTTCGAGTTCACGAAAGATGTAATTACGGCCGTATCACAGATGCGAGACAATTCAGCGCCAGGACCAGACACATGGACTGCCACGTTTCTGAAGAAATGTAAAGAGAGTATTGCCAAACCGCTATACTTACTATGGAGGAAATCACTCGACACAGGACAAATTCCACTCCCATTAAAGAACGTGAACATTGCCCCTCTATTTAAAGGTGGTAACAGAGCAATGCCCAAGAATTATCAGCCAGTGGCTCTCACCTCACACCTTATAAAGTGTTTTGAACGTATAATTAGAGGCAAAACTACCGACTACCTACAAGAAAAAGACTTATTCAACCCAAATCAACATGGTTTCAGGGCGGGAAGATCATGCCTATCACAGCTACTAGACCACCAGGAGAAAATATTAGAAACATTGTGTCAAGGACAAAACATAGATGTAATATATACGGACTTTGCAAAAGCCTTCGATAAATGTGACCATGGAATCATAGCACACAAACTTAAGAATACAGGAATTACTGGAAAGCTAGGAACGTGGATATTTAATTTCTTGACGCAAAGAACATAAAGAGTGGTGGTAAACGAAGTTAAATCGGAAGTCTCGGAAGTCTTGAGCTCTGGGTCACAAGGGACAGCATTAGCTCCCTTGCTGTTCATAATAATGATTGCAGATATTAAGGACAGTATTGTATCATGCTTCTCAGATGACACAAAGATATGTAAGGAAATACTGAACGAAGGTGACATAAGAAAATTAAAAAACGACATTGAAACAATATTCCAGTGGGCAGAAGACAACAATATGAAGTTCAACGAGGAAAAATTCCAACTTCTAAGATATGGTAATAACAAGGAGCTACAGAAAAAAGGGTACAAAACTATGCAAGCCAAACAGATAACACCAAATCCACAAATCAGGGATCTTGGAGTAAAAATGTCGTCGGATGCAGAATTCAGAGAGCACTATAAAATCAAAATTACAACGGCTAGAAAAATAATGGGAATCATCTGGAGGAGCTTCCGCAGCAGAAAAGCAAACATCATGCTCAAATTATGGAAGAGTCTTGTACTACCATTAATTGAGTATTGCTAGTACTCACAAGCCCACACAGAAAACGAGACATTGCGAACATTGAAGCTATAGAAAGGACTTTTACGTCTAAGATATAGGAAACGGAAGGTGAAGACTACTGGTCTCGACTACAATCCCTGAAACTCTACTCTCTCGAAAGAAGGCGCGAGCGGTACACAATAATATACATATGGAAAATACTTGAGGGCTCTGTCCCTAACCTTAGAAATGAAATAGAAACAAACTGGAATGAGAGAAGAGGCAGATTTTGTACAGTCCCAGCTGCGGTTGGACAAGGGGCCATGAAAACGAGGATGGAAAATACCCTCAGAATACGAGGCCCAAAGCTTTTCAATGTCCTACCAAAAGAAGTGAGGAATCTCCAGCACACCGACCTGAATAACTTCAAGAACCAGCTGGACAGATTCCTGCGCAAAATCCCTAACCAGCCATGCGTGGCTGGCTACGAGGGCAGTAGATCAGACAGCAATTCTCTCCTTCACCAAATCCCGCAAATGAGGCGGGATGCTGCAGACCCTGAACCGTCGTTCAAACTCACCTAAAGTATACCTAAAATATAAGTCATACACGTATGGACTGTGACGTCACATACGTTGGAAAAAGGGCCCGTCACTTTTCCACTTGCATATGCGAACACGAAAGATATACCGAACACAACAACACTCGACAAAACCAATGAATTCATACATTAAAAGCCATTTCATATCAAGTAATCATACCATCCGCAGCCCAGCGTTCTCTATTGCAGCCACAAATGATTTTGAAAGTGACCTCAGTATTTTTCTAAAGTTTATATATACGGCATTTAAGGCCCCCTTTAAATGATTATTTATTCATCATCCGCGGATCTTTTAATTTTAAGGTAATGTCTTTTCATTTGTATTTTATTTTAAAGTTTTTAGTTTTTAAAGTTTTTAGATTAAAACGTCTTAAATTACTCGGTGACAGGTTCATTGTTGCAGTAATTATTTGTGTTTTGGCCTTGAAAATGGGTACAGGTAACATAATGACATAATGACATATTAATCATCAATATAATTCCCTTCTTTTTTATAACCTCCCACCTGTAGAAAAGTTTTTTTATGCTACGTTCGAAGAAATCCCTTAGTTTCGAGTTAAAAAAAGCGATCACTTCATTTTCGATAGCTTCCCTGGCTTGCAACTTTTGTCCATCTAGGTGGTGTTGCAGACTTCTGAATAAATGGTAGTCTGAAGGTGCGATGTCCGGAGAATAAGGTGGATGAGGCATTTTTTCCCAACCAAATGCCTCCAATTGGGCAGCGGTAATTCGAGCAGTGTGAGGGCGCGCGTTATCCTGGTGGAATAGAACACCTCTGCAATTAATTAATGCGGGACGTTTTTCTTGTAATGCCATCTTCAATCGTTGGAGTTGTTGGCAGTAGACTTCAGCTGTGATTGTTTGGTTATCTGGCAGAAGTTCAAAATGAATAATTCCTTGCATATCCCACCAAACGCATAGCAAAATTTTCTTTGGATGGAGTCCATTCCTTGGCTTTGTTTCACGGCTAAACCACTGATGTCGACGCTTAATATTGTTATAGAAGACCCATTTTTCATCTCCAGTGACGATCCGATTCAAAAACGGTGCCTGCAGTTGCCGGAAATGCAGTGATGTGCAAATATCGATTCGATATTTGAAGATTCGCTTGTGACAAATCATGCGGAACCCATTTTCCAACCTTCACTACTTTTCCTAACTGCTTCAAATGACGATGAATGGTCATATGGCTAACGCCGAGTTGCAGGCCAAGTTCTCTAACAGTTATCGTTGGGTTTTCCTCCAATGTTGCTTTCAGCAACTCTTCATCTAACTCATTTGGTCGTCCTGTTCGTTGATAATCTTTCAGACTGACGTCTCCATTTCTGAACTTCTCAAACCATCTCCTACACATCCATTCGCTCACATCATCATTTCCATAAACTCTGAATGTTTCTTGCGGATTCACTAGCGTTAGATTCTTTATGGAACTCATACAGCATCACATGTCGAATATGCTCTTTCGTGGGCTCCATGTTTTTTTCAATTACTGTAATATCGTAGGGGTGGCGTTGTAACTGTATGAAAAACACCAGAGAAATATTCATTAGCCTAATCCTACACTAGCCTAAGTCATTCTGTATCATTCTGTATCGTGAATAAAACCTGTGCGAACCTGTCGCCGCGTGTATTTTGCAACATTTCTAAAACTATTTCATATTATCTTGAGGTTATTCTATTATCTATCGTCCGTTTTCTAATCGAGCAGAATTTTTGTTACAACCTGATATATATATATATATATATATATATATATATATATATAGATAGATATATGATACACACAGACCGTGCATGGAACAAGGAACTCTTCTAGGAAAATTAAATCCGCTATAGTCTGAATAAGTAATGGTAAATAACAAATACTATAGTTTTTCTTTTTCATGATGCTAGCCCGACGTGGCAACGGGTCACTCGCAAAGAGGTCCCCGCCCCCCCCCCCAAAAAGAAAGAAATATATATATAAGTCTGGTCTCATAAGAAAATTTATTTTAAATTAAATTTACAAAAGTTCAAATGTTCAAAGATGTCTTGTTTTGCGACCTTTTTTTTGTTGCGGGTAGAATAACGCGCATGGCTAATATGTTACAAGTGTAACAGAACAAAACAAAATAAGACTATGCAAAACAAAACAAGTCTATATAACAAAACAAGACTCGCCTCAATAATGTCAGAATATATGTGCGGCACCGAAAATACAGTTTTTAAAAATAATCTTTAGGAATTTCACTGCAAATCCTTTATAGAACATTTCATAATGATTCTTGGTTTATTTTCATTTTCCTTACCTATATTTGTTTTCAGATATCTTCATTCGTTTTTCGTGGGATTTATGTCAGGGCTTTGAGGTAACCACTCCAAAATATTTAGCTGTTGTTTTTTTTTATTTTGGCTGTGTTTTAGGTTATTGTCATGAACGAATGCAAAGTTTTGTCCGTAGGCGACATCTATAGGGGTGGGGCATGTCTGCTCAATTTGTTGTAATACGACCCCTTTTTCATCCATCAATTTTCACAATATCGCCAATTCTATTAGCAGAGATATGAGGCCCTCCTTGGGAGAAGTGGCTAAGCGACAAAAATAAAAAAGCCAAAAAATGCAGTTTGAAAGTACCATCCATAACTTTTAAACTTTTGAAGCTATTTCGACGAAATATGTTCAAAAGTTCAAAAGTTATGGATGGCACTTTCAAATTGGTGTAACTTTATAAAGCGTTTTCTGGCGTTTTTTTACTTTTGTCGCTTAGCCACTTCTTCCAAGGAGGGCTTCATATGTCCCTAAATGATTAGAGATCTACCCCCACGTTTGAGAATGGGTCTTTTCTATTTGAACTACTTGTAGTCACGTCTCCTCGCAAACATTGTTCAAGAATTGCGAAAAACCTTAGTTTTGTTTTCGTCGGTCGAAAGTACAATTTTTTTTCGTTCGTCTCTTGCATACTTCATTTTTTGTGGGACAACTCTTCTTTTTCGGTTTTGTAGCTGCTACTTTGATTTTAAACCTTTCAATCTCTCTGATGAGCTTTTAAGCAATTCTAGAGGAATGTTTGTAAGGGGGCTTAGCCAGAGGAAGTTCAAGTAGGAGGGTCTCGCTAACACCCTGGTAATCCTGGTAAATTAACATGTTTATCCACATAAACGTGTGGATTATCAAGTGACCAGTACCTGCAGTTGTGTCGATTTACTGTGCCATTCAGCTTGAAGGTAGCTTCATCAGACCACACGATTTTGTTGTATTGAAAGTGCATTCATGCCGCCGGAGAACATTTTGAGCACTTGGCGTAGTTAATTAAATTTTATATGCAAACAACTCGCTATAACATTTTGATCACTTAGATTACTAATTTACCTTTCATTGGCAATTGCTATAACAATATATTGTTTTTTTTTTAAATTATAAAATATATGATGCTATAAAGAGTATATAGTTTTTTGGGACACCCTGTATATATATATATATATATATATTATATATATATATATATATATATATATATAATATATATATATATATATAGGGAGAGAGAGAGCGTATTTGGAAATTAATTTTAAATTTAGAATTTTAGATCGCTGAAGATGGAGGGTAGGCTCCCGAAAGATCAGTACTCTCTACTCAGTAATGACGAAGTGTTATTATTTACACCTTGTTTTTTTTACCTCTTTGCTGGTTGGAGTCCTTTGACAACATGCGTGAATGAGACAACGTTTAAAGAGTGCCCTGGATGACCTCCGATCCTACCATCGATTCTTCTCCATCCTAATCGATAGCTAACGTCTGTCCGAGTGGATTCACGACCATATGATTCCTTAGGTACAACAGCCCAAGTAAGACTCACATTTGTACTGTGGATTGGCCCAAGTACCAAATACAGATGAGGTCCTGACCGAGATTAAAGAGAAATTAAAATGTGTTTATAAGGATTCAAACGTGTTAATCACAAAACTGTTTCTATCTATCGAAGAAGACATTGCAAAATTTTCTCAGTAACTTAAATTTTCTCCACTTGTATAAACACGAACACTAAAACTCCGAGAATTGTTTCTCTATTCAAGCTATATGAGCAATTTCAGGTTTTTCAATAACTAAAATAAAATCATTTAAAAAGTTACCTTTTTGGATTCTTGTGTATTTTGAAACTTTAATGTATGAACATGCGTTTTCTTCGACAGAGCAGTTTGTGTCCGAACCTTTAACACAGATTCGATATTGCTGGTCCAATTTTAGGTGTTCAGAAATGGATATGTTACTCGAAAAAGACCCGGCCACAACTCGGCCAACAGAGCGAGCGGTAACCTGCTGGACAGGCTAAAAGTGTAAATTTTATGTCGTTAATTACGGCAACAAACTAAACCCCAGTCATTATAGTGTTCAAACAAGTTTAGGCACATAACTAGTTAATGTAGCTTGTTTTGAATATATTCCTACCGCGTTCTCATAGTTACAAATAGGAAGGTAATTTGAAAATATGGAATAGAAAGAGACTAAAATACAAAATGTACTTCAGGGAAAATCGGTTAAACTAAATAACTCGAGAAAATCTACTGAAACTGGTGACAGTTAACTTTAATTCATCTTAAGCTAATTTAAACAGTCATAACAATTAATACCTCAGAAATGTAGTTCATTGCTTCCCATGTAATTTCGACATGAGGAAAGTTGCGGGAGTAAAACCAGGACACATTTATTGTTAGGCCTGTTGGACCCGCCTTCTTCACGTTAAGGCGTATATTTGCTTCTGAAATAAATAAAAGATGTCATGAGCGCAGTCATGATTATGACATTCATTGTAATGAATTTGGTTCACGGAGTTACTTTTCGTACAAATTGATTAACACACTGTCTTATTCATTCGCTACCATTCGCTGTTATAACAGTAAACAATAACAATAACAATAAAATGAAGCGATGCACGCAACGCAGTAAAAGAGCACGCTACAGATCGTACAAACCCAACACTTTCCCGCTAAGGGGCAGGCAAAGACCTCCATTTCACTTGTCTGTGTGACAAATTAATTTGTTGTATGTAAGCAGAATTTTCTCTTCACACTGAAGATCATTTAAGGTTTGAGAGCGAACTATTTGCTTGTAATTTAGAAAATCTTTAACATTTCGTAGTTCGGTTGAAATATTAAAAAAAAAAGCACGCCATCTGAAGGGCAATGAAATTATTTATACTCAACTTTCCGAACAACGTCAAGTTCATATATATATATATATATATATATATATATATATATATATATATATATATATATATATATATGGTATCTGAAGTACACTGCGCAGCACAGAAGACAGAAGAAGCTTCGTCCCGTATCACTGAGTTACATCCCAATACATTTTAAAGGAAAGTTTTTGTTGGTTTTCTGGATGATGTAGTGATAAGATGACGTGCTCGGGACATCGACCTGCGACGCGGGGACGAAACCTCCTCTGTGCTGCATATTTTACTTCAGTCTCCGTATTAAAATCAAACTACAAAGGAGGTTAAACAACCCCGAAAACACGCTTCCCCTTCAGTTTTGGCAGCCCCTCCCTCCTACTTTTGATGACTTCAAACAAACTGTTCGAGGGCAACCTCTGTTCGACCCCTCTTATAATCTTTACTCCAGACATATAAGCAATGAAAAGTTTATCCATTCAGTCAACTCTATTAAGAAGTCATATTAGAACTTTTGAAATAATACAAACGAAATAAAAAAAAAAAATTGTATCTGAATAATTTGCAAAAAAAAATAAAAAATAAAAAAATAAAAATCTGCCATAATTAATTTTAAAATAATTAATTTAGAATCATTTTACATTCTGTTTCGGTAATACGGTAAATTTGTTTATGGCACATAACTCCCTAACACTGAGTAATGTACGTCATATTTCCATTACGGACAAATTTCATTCATCAGCTGAAAGTGGGTGTGTGTCATTATGCTCGTATATTAAATGGAGTTATCAAGTACCGCGGGTTGGCAAAGAATACAGTGGAATTTTTCCTGAAAATTCACTGCTTTCAAAAATTTATGGAAGACGGGTGTAGTAAGGTCTAATTAAGAATTAAAATGTTTTGTTTATAAGAATTTAATAATGTTTGTTTAATAAAAATGTTTAATAAAATGTAATTACGTTAAATAATGGTTTGTTTATAAAATACTAGTTGGCAACACTAAAAAGCTGCCCAAGCTAGAGGCTGAGAGAGAAAATGCCCAAGAGTGGCAGTGATCGGACGGCTGTTAACCAAATAAGGTGTTTTTTGTGTATTACGATGTTTTTGTAAATTTAAAATATTCTTTTGCCTCTCTCTCCGACTGAAATGTTAACGTTAATTCCTCCCTCGCATTACCCCGTTTATCTAAAAATGTTTCAGTATAAATAAAAGTCCGTAAAGTGTTAATGAAGTGTATAATTAACCTCCCCGTCTTCCTCGCCTTGTTCAAATTATAATAGCCCCCACGGCCACGTCTACCCGTATTTATAAAGTACAGCGAAGCGAGTGTGAAGAGAATGATGAAAGATAGAGAAATTGAATAGAAAGGAAAGTAAATAATGAATTATAAATGAAGAAAGGGGAATCACTACATTATTTCACTACACAGGTACAGAGATCCATTCGAGCCGGTGTGGCTGCGCTGGAATAGTTGCTGAAAACAATTAACCGGAAAATAGAAAAATAAAGAAATACTGTATATAACATTTCATAGAAGACCCAAAAATTAATAATCTTTTTGTCCTGAAGTAGGTCACAGCTTTGGGCCTCGAGATAGGAAGGACCCATATATATAAATAATATTTTTTCGAAAGTTGTCATAACGTGTAGGATGACATTTGCAAGTGGGTTAAAAGTGAATAAGTTGCTGTTATAATTATAAAATTGTTTATTTGTTGTTCGGAGTCACCAGTTTCTTTGTTTACTTTAATTTTCCCCCAACGACTGCTCCCGATCGACCTGTGAGCGCCTCATTTGTGGAATCAAGTGAAAGAGAGGGCTGCTTTCTACTCTTATCCTGCCCTCGTAGCCAGCCACGCATGGCTGGTCAGAGACTTTGTGCAAGAACCTGTTCAGTTTGTTCTTGAGCGTATTTAGGTTGGCGTGCTGGAGGTTTCTCAATTCTTTTGGCAGCACGTTAACTAGTTTTTAGGCCCCATTATTCTGAGAGTATTTTCCATCTTCGTTTTCATGGCACCCTGTCCAACCGCTACTGGGAAAGTACAGAATCTACCTCTTCTCTCATTTCAGTGTGTTTTTATTTAATTTCTAAAATTTGGGACATATCTCTCGAGTATGTACTCGTATATTATTGTGTATCGTTCACGTCGTCTTTCCAGCTTCAGGGATTGTAATCGTGACCAGTCGTCTTCATCTTTCGTTTCCTCTATCTTAGACGTAAAAGTCCTTTGTATGACTTCTGTGTTTGCAATGCCTCGTTTTCTTTATGGGCTTGTGAGTCATGAGCAATACTCAATTATTAGTAGGACTAGAGTCTAGACTCTTCCGTAATTTTAGCATAACGTCTGATTTTCTGCTATAGAAGTTCCTCCAGATATTTCCCATTATTTTCGAGCTGTTGTAATTTTAACGTTATAGTGTTCTCTGAATTCTGCATCCGATAACATTATTAATCCAAGATCCCTGATTTGTGGGTTTGGCATTATCTGTTTGTCTTGTGGTATTTTTGTATCTTTTATTCTGTAACTCTTGTTGTTTTCCATATCTAACGAGTTGGAATTTTTCGTTGAACTTCATATTGCAATGTCCTTTTGTAATTTTTCTGCGTCACTTTTTTTCATTTGACATTTCCTTGCATATCTTCGTGTCGTCCGCGAAGCCAAATAAGTTGGAATTTGTAAATATAGAAGGAAAATTAGATGTTTATCTTTTTTTATCTTCAATAATAAAGTTAATCACAAGTAAATTATTCGACAATTAATAACAAACAGTTAAGATTGCAAGATACAAATGGTCCAGGATAAATGAAATTGAATATTTTACAAAGCTTGGATTACAAGGAAATAAACATCGAATATATAAAGGACAGTTAAATATTTACATGATAATTCGCGACGTATATTTGTGTCGAAAGGAGACAGCCCTCCAGAATATCCGGTAAGTCAAGCGGGTGAGCTAAACCTACAGAACGAGGCAATAGGCGGCGAAAGAAGGCATTACGTGGTTCAAATTCGGGCGAAGACTTTTACTTGACGTCTTTTGGATCTTCCTGTAGAGATATTCGATGTTCTTTCTTTCATGAGAAATATTTTTCTTTCCCAGATGCGTTTTGGTTAACGATAAGCGATGTAAATTGCAACTTTGAGTCTAACCTGTCGTTTATGACCTCGTCCAATTTTGGCGTCAAGTTGTTCTCATTGGTAAAGGTCTCTCCTTTCGATATCTGGCAAGTGCCTCGCTTCATTGGTTAAGTCGTAAAGACAATAGGCCCATAAACCTTTCTTGTCGCTGTATTTGCATTGGCTCTCTCTCGTGTGGTTGCACTTTGGTTGTTTTTATGGTTTAGCACCGATCTTCCCTGACTCTACGAATATATACTGTATAATATGGAATAAAACGCACGCGTAGTTTTTGTATAAAACAAAAATGTCCCCACCAGGTTTCAAACTTGGCACCTCCTGAGTAGGAGTGGCAAGCGCTACCATCATATTACGACATTCGAATCCTGACGGAGACATTTTTTGTATATATATATATATATATATATATATATATATATATATATATATACTGTGTGTATATATATATATATATTATATATGTGTGTTGTGTGTGTATGTGTGTGTGTGTGTGGTGTAAAATTAAATAATAACGACGTAAATTAGAAAAGTAGGATCTTTGGATGGCGAAATTTAATAAAAGAAAGAATGAGAGAACTCTCATAACGATAAAGTAAAGAAAATAAAAATAATTAAAAAAAGAGGCTTGTGTACGGAAGGTTCGCGATTGCAAATGCTCGTACTGTAGTTTTTGGGCTACTTTGTGTAGAGCAAGCCTGTGTGTGTGTGTGGGGGGGGGGGGGGGGGGTAGTACCAGTGTAACTATGATTGATTCAAGTAGATTTGTGCTGCCTTGTGGGAAAAACACGCACTTATGGTGCATCTTGCTCCTGCAGAATCATGCGCCTGAATGCGTCTTCGAATTGGGATGACAAGGAGCATTACTACTTTCAGTGGTGATGAGTAGTATAGCCGCAAAAGGGGAGAGTGCAAGAATGTTGCAGGTTATTATGTAATGTTGCAAAGGGGGAGGGGTTGTTGCAAAGGGGGGATGGGGTTGTTGCAAAGGGGGGTGGGGGGGAACTTGGAGGCGGCGTTATCCCCCAAGAGAAAGGAGGAGAGGTGTTCACCTGGCAGGAGCCAAGTGCACATTAAGACTTCAGCCGAGTTGGCGTTGTTTTATAGGCTCCTAATCAGCCAGTTGGCGTAAATGGCTTGAGTTGTCAGATACCTCTTTTTAGCAGTATTATTGTATACATTATTATTATATACGTCTAATCAGCCAAGGGGGGAGAGGTACACATGCAGGAGGTACACACACATACGCACACATGCAGGAGGTACACATGCAGGAGGTACACATGCAGTAGGTACATATGCAGGAGAGAGAGAGACACCTGAAGGAGGGAGATACCTGAAGGAGAGAGAGAGAGAGAGAGTAGTTGCCTTTGATAGCAAGGCATATTATTTTCGTTTACCAACCTAAGAGGCCACTAAGGGGTTTTACCAAAGGGCCTGAAAGAGAAGGACCAGAGGTCCTTCCTCGGCTGGGAGCCGAGGTGGAATGAGTCTTTCACCAACTTCGCGGTCTTTTAAAGCCTCTATTCTGGCTGAATTGCCAGATAGCGCCATGTATTCAGTTGTCAGATCGCTCCATGTATGCAGATGCAGAGTTGCTACATCAAGCCATGTAATCGGGTGCTGATGTGCCAGATTGCACCATCAGATAGCGCCATGTATTCCAGAAATATTAATCATCCATTGTGTAACACAATATGACGATAGTTATTCCAATTAAATTCTGTTTAAATACACTTTATTAATTGCATACCTTTCAGTTTTTTTTTGCAATGATCGGTTGCTAGATATATATTATTATATATATATATATATATATATATACATTCTTTTCTTATGTTAGGTATAATATATATATATATGTATATATATATATATATATATATATATATATATATATTTATTTTATAACATTTAATTTTAGTTTAGAAGCAAATTTAACATTAACTTCATTGAACTTAAAGAAACAAATAACATAGTTTACCTTCGAAAACGTCATAATAAAAAATAATTAATTTTATGGTTAACTAGTTTATTTCGTTTACTATAATTATATATACAGTTTTTTAAGCAGCTTATGATAGATATCTATATATATATATATATATATATATATATATATATATATATATCTGAACTCTTTCAGCTAAAGAAGCCTTATGTATAGCATTGGTTGTGTAATAGCTGATATTAAGCTCCGGTGTGTGTGTGTGTGTGCGTGTGTGCGTGTGTGTGTGTGTGTGCGAGTTGTGGTAAAAAGTGGTATCTGGTAACTCAGTCTTCGTTAGAAAAATACATTAATTATTAATTACAGTTTCATTTTAAAATAATACACATTTGGCATTTTTTCCTGATTTTCATACCTCGCGTAAGATTAACTACAGATCCTATCTCTCTCTCTCTCTCTCTCTCTCTCTCTCTCTCTATATATATATATATATATATATATATATATATATATATATAATATAATATCTAAGTTGCATCGAGATGAAAATTTACGAAACACACGAGTCTCTTTCCATGCGAAAAAATTGAAACAATATGAAAATTTATGAAACAATTCGACGATCGTCATTCCCCAAACCCGTATATATATATATATATAATATCTAAGTTGTATCGATGAAATTTACGAGACACACATTTCCGAGAATCTGTTCAAATCGGTTCACCTATTGCCAGAGGCGATTTTTTTTTTTACCGTAAAAGACCTTTCTCACAGACATCTTGAACAAAACTCTCTCGACTCTATTTCTTAGATATGCCCACAATTATATATATATATATATATAGAGAGAGAGAGAGAGAGAGTTTTGTTCAAATAACGGGGTATGCTTGTACGAGTTTACAATTACATCATTATTGCTCTGCATTACGCAGTATATACGGTAGGGTGTTTCATAAATTAAAAGTTTGGAAAAATTTTAATCCACATGGATCCCCTTGTTCCATTTGCTGAGGAGACTGATAAACCGAAGTATTAATTCAATAGTTTAAAGTTTACGGGTCCCCAGTTTGATGCTCTGGCAGATCATAAACGGAAAAAATTAAACAAAAATCTGTCAATGAATTTTTATTCAACAAACGAGTACCATTTCACTACACATTTTCACAAAGATACAAAAAACATAACCACTTCTTGCGAATCATTTGTCCATGAAATCCTTCTTGGTTTTATTCGGGTATTTCGCCCTATGCTGCATCACAGTTTTGAGCAAATACTGCTTCTGCTCTTCGTTCTTCGTCAGAGAACAGTTGAACTGTTTGGTGAGCGCGATGGCTCTTTCGGCCCGATCGTTGACGACAGAGATTTTGTTAACAGTTGCCGCTGCTTGCTTGAAGCCCTCTACTTCAGTCCACTCGGCAACTGGCTTTTTCAAGAATTCTGTGTCCAAGTCGAATGCATGGAAGAAAGCCATCGTCTTTCCTGTCACGAACTCCGCCAGGTGTTTCGAGGCAAGATTCCTGACGTTCTTCCTTGGGGTCGCTTGAGTTCCTTTTTCGATGCGGGCTTACCCAAACTGACGACCATCTGAGCCTTTTCTTCATCTGCCACATCTGCGTCGAAGAACGCCATGGCAATAAGAGTCTCAGAGATGTACCATAGGTGTCGAGACATGGCTTCTTGCGCAGCGTTAACACACGAATATCCCGACATGGCAAAGGCTTCCGCGTCACGCAGAAATTCCAGATCAACTGCGGCAGCCTTGCTTGAGGTTGCAGCACGAGTCCAACCTCGGATGTAGACGAGGGACACGAAGAGACCTACGGCTGTCAGAGCTTCCAACTCGTGACTCGACATCTTGAACTGCTTCTTCAGTAGAATTACTTTCAAGGAGTAGATGGCTATCGCCATCCATCGAGCGTGATGGTAAGCGCCAGGGGCTCTGAGAGGGAAATCCACCACTTTTGCTTCTTCCAGGAAGATGAGAACCAACTGTAGCAGTTCCTTGTAGTCATCGCGCTGATGCGACGTGCTCACCATCCCTCTCACCAGCAGGACTGACTTCTCCCTCAGTTCCCTCATAGAGTCATTGACTTGAGCAAAATCGTACGGCCGCACGTCCAACCGGTCGATGAACTTCCATTGTGCCTGAAACCTCTTGAAAACGGGTATATCGGGGCCACTTGAAGGGCCGTATGCACGCTTGAAGACGGAGCTGAGGATGACTTCATAGATGTGATGCCGACAGGGGAAGTACATGAGTTCTCTGCCAAGACCTTTCTCAATCAGGACGCAGGCCCCGATATGAATCCCGGTGTTCGACGCTGTCGTGTCGAAAGACAGTCCCCGCACGCGCTCTTCCATCCTGTGTTCCTTGACCAAATCCAAGCAAACTCGCGCTATCTTCTCGCCGGTTCCGGACGTCACCTTAGGAACGCCGAGCAACTTCTCCTTGCCGTCGCCAGAGACGAGGACGGCGATCCGGTCAACGCTCTCCTTCCATTGCTCATTGTCAGGTAGGAGCTTACCGTCCCAATGCAAGACAAGAGGCTGACCAGGACAAACTTCGTCGGATTGATAACTTTCAGCAGCCACCTTCCTGAGAGCCTTGCGTGTGCGATACATGGTACTGGCAGAAATGGACAGTTCATCCAAGTCAAAACCTAGTGATTTAGCCGCTGCAGCGTACGACATAGCTGAATCGCGGTACGAAATATTCAGCCGATCGTAGGTAGTCGTCACATCCTGTGAGATCAGATTCCTGCGTCGCTTCTTGGTATTTCCCTTGGAGGAGGATGGAAAAACTTCCACGGTTGGGTCAACGACATCTGAGTCAGTCTCTGACGAAGTTGAAATCACTAAAGCCCCGTATCTTCTGCAGCTCCTTGTTCCTTCCTGGCCTTCTCCTGTTGTTCCTTAATCTTGTCCAGCCTCTTCCTTTTCCTAATCTCCTTATAGTGAAGCTTCATGTCAACAGGGCCCATGCTGCAGGAATTTGGATCTTCACGCTGCATGTCGAGAAAGTGGATGTCCTCCTGATTCTTCATCATTTCCGTAGCCTGTGAATGAGCAATGTCCATGATCTCCTTCGCTATTGCCTCCTTGAACATCGCCTCCTTCAATCGGAAGGACTCTGCTTTATGTGACTTGTGCTTCACAAGCCGGTCGTATTCCTTGAGAAGGGATTCCATCTTCCTCAAGGCCGAATCTCGACGCATCATGGGGATTCTCGCTCTCTCCCAAAATATGAGACAGGCATCCAGGCACAGGTTCAGGCATTTAGTACGTCCAAATTTTTGCTCCTTTTGGTGGAAAAGTACTTTTTGAGTACGTGCAACTGAGTTGGAAGGCCACTTGATGTGATGTTCGCATCCGTCTGGCCAATAAGAAACACTTCTGTTTTCGCTCTGGTAGACACCTGGAAAAGAAAACAAACTAAATAATTCCACAGAAATAATTTCACATCGTAATTAATTTCATTAATTAAATAAAGAAAAGCAGTAACTGGGACTCGAACCAGTGTCATAGCCGTTTGGCGGCATCGCTCAAGTCGGCGTACACAGCACGCTATCCACTACACCATCTAGGGAGTGGATAGCGTGCTGTGTACGCCGACTTGAGCGATGCCGCCAAACGGCTATGACACTGGTTCGAGTCCCAGTTACTGCTTTTCTTTATTTATAAAACTGATACGTGTACACTACGTTCTCTTTGACAATTCATTAATTAAATAAATTTCAATACCGCAGTAAAATTACATTAATTAGTATCATAAATAATTACCAGCTTAGTTGTCCATATGCAACAGACTAATTAATTTCATGTAATATTAATAATAAATATCACTACCACAGTAAAATGACAGAAATTAAATAATAAATTTCAATACCACAGTAAAATGAGATAATTAGTAGCATATATAATTACCTCCATAGTTGTCCAATAGGCTATACAACACGAACCGCTCAAGTGACGAAGAAAACCGTCTTCACTGCAGGCAGGCGAGAAATGAACTGACAAAAAGTCGTCAAAGTTGGGGACCTCTAAATGCAGCGCGATCTGGTTCAAACTTGCACAAACGTGTTTTTCTTGTTCTTTAGAATACGGAGAAACGTGTGGATTAAAACTCCAAGCTCATTTTTATTTTACCCTATAGGTATGAAACACCCTAATATACGGCTTAATAATATTTCACCGCTTAAAGTATAGGGTAACCTGTACTCGATATGAAGGGTTTTCATATCGTTCAGTACTATTTTTGTTCCCACTTTACAAAAATGAAACACCAAATAATTGGGTTTCAGCGTTCGTATATGTTTCTAAAAAAACGAAATTAAAAAAAACGAAGAAAGTTGGATTTCCCCAAAACACAGTCCACTATAGCGAGGTTGGTTTCGGAGAAAATCTGCTTGCGAGAGACCTTTCTTAAAGACAGCCCTTGATAAGTACCCAATGCTCCAAATATTAATATTGCCATTGTTATTACTTCTACAATGAATCCAATTAAATTCTGCTTATTAAATAACTTTTTTAGACACTTGATTTTTATTATAAATATTTAAGTCATGAATAACAGTGGGAAAAACGTACACAAATATATATATATATATATATATATATATATATATATATATATGCTACACACAGACCGTGCATGGAACAAGGAACTCTTCTGGGATAATTAAATCCACTATAGTCCGAGTAAGTAATGACAAATACCATGAGGCGCCTCGGTGGTGTAGTGGTTAGCGTCGCGGACTACGAATCCATCGGCCCAGGGTTCGAGACCCGACGGCAGCCGGCGCGCAGCAAAACCCAGCTGTTCATCCTTCCACACAATAAAGAAAGTGGTTGGTAGATAAATGGGTACCCTAGGTGGCCTAGTGGTCAAGACGCGGCTGCTGATGGGGCGTGGTTCGGAATCCACGTTAAACTGTAGGTCTAAGGTGGAGTGAAAAGCTTGACCTTCGTCAGAATGAACAATTCGGGCGGAAGTTAACCAAAGGTTAGCCCGACGCGGGCAACGGGTCACTCGCAAAGAGAATTTAATCATTGGTAAACTTCCTTCCAGACCACTCTTTCTATATATATATATATATATATATATATATATATATTAGGGTGTTTCATACCTGTAGGGTAAAATAAAAATGAGCTTGGAGTTTTAATCCACACGTTTCTCCGTATTCTAAAGAACAAGAAAACACGTTTGTGCAAGTTTGAACCAGATCGCGCTGCATTTAGAGGTCCCCAACTTTGACGACTTTTTGTCAGTTCATTTCTCGCCTGCCTGCAGTGAAGACGGTTTTCTTCGTCACTTGAGCGGTTCGTGTTGTATAGCCTATTGGACAACTATGGAGGTAATTATATATGCTACTAATTATCTCATTTTACTGTGGTATTGAAATTTATTATTATTTAATTTCTGTCATTTTACTGTGGTAGTGATATTTATTATTAATATTACATGAAATTAATTAGTCTGTTGCATATTGGACAACTAAGCTGGTAATTATTTATGATACTAATTAATGTAATTTTACTGCGGTATTGAAATTTATTTAATTAATGAATTGTCAAAGAGAACGTAGTGTACACGTATCAGTTTTATAAATAAAGAAAAGCAGTAACTGGGACTCGAACCAGTGTCATAGCCGTTTGGCGGCATCGCTCAAGTCGGCGTACACAGCACGCTATCCACTCCCTAGATGGTGTAGTGGATAGCGTGCTGTGTACGCCGACTTGAGCGATGCCGCCAAACGGCTATGACACTGGTTCGAGTCCCAGTTACTGCTTTTCTTTATTTATAAAACTGATACGTGTACACTACGTTCTCTTTGACAATTCATTAATTAAATAAATTTCAATACCGCAGTAAAATTACATTAATTAGTATCATAAATAATTACCAGCTTAGTTGTCCAATATGCAACAGACTAATTAATTTCATGTAATATTAATAATAAATATCACTACCACAGTAAAATGACAGAAATTAAATAATAATAAATTTCAATACCACAGTAAATGAGATAATTAGTAGCATATATAATTACCTCCATAGTTGTCCAATAGGCTATACAACACGAACCGCTCAAGTGACGAAGAAAACCGTCTTCACTGCAGGCAGGCGAGAAATGAACTGACAAAAAGTCGTCAAAGTTGGGGACCTCTAAATGCAGCGCGATCTGGTTCAAACTTGCAAAACGTGTTTTCTTGTTCTTTAGAATACGGAGAAACGTGTGGATTAAAACTCCAAGCTCATTTTTATTTTACCCTACAGGTATGAAACACCCTAATATATATTATATAATATATATATAATTATATATAGAAAGAGTGGTCTGGAAGGAAGTTTACCAATGATTAAATTCTCTTTGCGAGTGACCCGTTGCCCGCGTCGGGCTAACCTTTGGTTAACTTCCGCCCGAATTGTTCATTCTGACGAAGGTCAAGCTTTTCACTCCACCTTAGACCTACAGTTTAACGTGGATTCCGAACCACGCCCCATCAGCAGCCCAGCGTCTTGACCACTAGGCCACCTAGGGTACCCATTTATCTACCAACCACTTTCTTTATTGTGTGGAAGGATGAACAGCTGGGTTTTGCTGCGCGCCGGCTGCCGTCGGGTCTCGAACCCTGGGCCGATGGATTCGTAGTCCGCGACGCTAACCACTACACCACCGAGGCGCCTCATGGTATTTGTCATTACTTACTCGGACTATAGTGGATTTAATTATCCCAGAAGAGTTCCTTGTTCCATGCACGGTCTGTGTGTAGCATATATATATATATATATATATATATATATATATATATTGTGTGTACGTTTTTCCCACTGTTATTCATGACTTAAATATTTATAATAAAAATCAAGTGTCTAAAAAGTTATTTAATAAGCAGAATTTAATTGGATTCATTGTAGAAGTAATAACAATGGCAATATTAATATTTGGAGCATTGGGTACTTATCAAGGGCTGTCTTTAAGAAAGGTCTCTCGCAAGCAGATTTTCTCCGAAACCAACCTCGCTATAGTGGACTGTGTTTTGGGGAAATCCAACTTTCTTCGTTTTTTTTAATTTCGTTTTTTTAGAAACATATACGAACGCTGAAACCCAATTATTTGGTGTTTCATTTTTGTAAAGTGGGAACAAAAATAGTACTGAACGATATGAAAACCCTTCATATCGAGTACAGGTTACCCTATACTTTAAGCGGTGAAATATTATTAAGCCGTATATTAGGGTGTTTCATACCTATAGGGTAAAATAAAAATGAGCTTGGAGTTTTAATCCACACGTTTCTCCGTATTCTAAAGAACAAGAAAACACGTTTGTGCAAGTTTGAACCAGATCGCGCTGCATTTAGAGGTCCCCAACTTTGACGACTTTTTGTCAGTTCATTTCTCGCCTGCCTGCAGTGAAGACGGTTTTCTTCGTCACTTGAGCGGTTCGTGTTGTATAGCCTATTGGACAACTATGGAGGTAATTATATATGCTACTAATTATCTCATTTTACTGTGGTATTGAAATTTATTATTATTTAATTTCTGTCATTTTACTGTGGTAGTGATATTTATTATTAATATTACATGAAATTAATTAGTCTGTTGCATATTGGACAACTAAGCTGGTAATTATTTATGATACTAATTAATGTAATTTTACTGCGGTATTGAAATTTATTTAATTAATGAATTGTCAAAGAGAACGTAGTGTACACGTATCAGTTTTATAAATAAAGAAAAGCAGTAACTGGGACTCGAACCAGTGTCATAGCCGTTTGGCGGCATCGCTCAAGTCGGCGTACACAGCACGCTATCCACTCCCTAGATGGTGTAGTGGATAGCGTGCTGTGTACGCCGACTTGAGCGATGCCGCCAAACGGCTATGACACTGGTTCGAGTCCCAGTTACTGCTTTTCTTTATTTAATTAATGAAATTAATTACGATGTGAAATTATTTCTGTGGAATTATTTAGTTTGTTTTCTTTTCCAGGTGTCTACCAGAGCGAAAACAGAAGTGTTTCTTATTGGCCAGACGGATGCGAACATCACATCAAGTGGCCTTCCAACTCAGTTGCACGTACTCAAAAAGTACTTTTACCACCAAAAGGAGCAAAAATTTGGACGTACTAAATGCCTGAACCTGTGCCTGGATGCCTGTCTCATATTTTGGGAGAGAGCGAGAATCCCCATGATGCGTCGAGATTCGGCCTTGAGGAAGATGGAATCCCTTCTCAAGGAATACGACCGGCTTGTGAAGCACAAGTCACATAAAGCAGAGTCCTTCCGATTGAAGGAGGCGATGTTCAAGGAGGCAATAGCGAAGGAGATCATGGACATTGCTCATTCACAGGCTAAGGAAATGATGAAGAATCAGGAGGACATCCACTTTCTCGACATGCAGCGTGAAGATCCAAATTCCTGCAGCATGGGCCCTGTTGACATGAAGCTTCACTATAAGGAGATTAGGAAAAGGAAGAGGCTGGACAAGATTAAGGAACAACAGGAGAAGGCCAGGAAGGAACAAGGAGCTGCAGAAGATACGGGGGCTTTAGTGATTTCAACTTCGTCAGAGACTGACTCAGATGTCGTTGACCCAACCGTGGAAGTTTTTCCATCCTCCTCCAAGGGAAATACCAAGAAGCGACGCAGGAATCTGATCTCACAGGATGTGACGACTACCTACGATCGGCTGAATATTTCGTACCGCGATTCAGCTATGTCGTACGCTGCAGCGGCTAAATCACTAGGTTTTGACTTGGATGAACTGTCCATTTCTGCCAGTACCATGTATCGCACACGCAAGGCTCTCAGGAAGGTGGCTGCTGAAAGTTATCAATCCGACGAAGTTTGTCCTGGTCAGCCTCTTGTCTTGCATTGGGACGGTAAGCTCCTACCTGACAATGAGCAATGGAAGGAGAGCGTTGACCGGATCGCCGTCCTCGTCTCTGGCGACGGCAAGGAGAAGTTGCTCGGCGTTCCTAAGGTGACGTCCGGAACCGGCGAGAAGATAGCGCGAGTTTGCTTGGATTTGGTCAAGGAACACAGGATGGAAGAGCGCGTGCGGGGACTGTCTTTCGACACGACAGCGTCGAACACCGGGATTCATATCGGGGCCTGCGTCCTGATTGAGAAAGGTCTTGGCAGAGAACTCATGTACTTCCCCTGTCGGCATCACATCTATGAAGTCATCCTCAGCTCCGTCTTCAAGCGTGCATACGGCCCTTCAAGTGGCCCCGATATACCCGTTTTCAAGAGGTTTCAGGCACAATGGAAGTTCATCGACCGGTTGGACGTGCGGCCGTACGATTTTGCTCAAGTCAATGACTCTATGAGGGAACTGAGGGAGAAGTCAGTCCTGCTGGTGAGAGGGATGGTGAGCACGTCGCATCAGCGCGATGACTACAAGGAACTGCTACAGTTGGTTCTCATCTTCCTGGAAGAAGCAAAAGTGGTGGATTTCCCTCTCAGAGCCCCTGGCGCTTACCATCACGCTCGATGGATGGCGATAGCCATCTACTCCTTGAAAGTAATTCTACTGAAGAAGCAGTTCAAGATGTCGAGTCACGAGTTGGAAGCTCTGACAGCCGTAGGTCTCTTCGTGTCCCTCGTCTACATCCGAGGTTGGACTCGTGCTGCAACCTCAAGCAAGGCTGCCGCAGTTGATCTGGAATTTCTGCGTGACGCGGAAGCCTTTGCCATGTCGGGATATTCGTGTGTTAACGCTGCGCAAGAAGCCATGTCTCGACACCTATGGTACATCTCTGAGACTCTTATTGCCATGGCGTTCTTCGACGCAGATGTGGCAGATGAAGAAAAGGCTCAGATGGTCGTCAGTTTGGGTAAGCCCGCATCGAAAAAGGAACTCAAGCGACCCCAAGGGAAGAACGTCAGGAATCTTGCCTCGAAACACCTGGCGGAGTTCGTGACAGGAAAGACGATGGCTTTCTTCCATGCATTCGACTTGGACACAGAATTCTTGAAAAAGCCAGTTGCCGAGTGGACTGAAGTAGAGGGCTTCAAGCAAGCAGCGGCAACTGTTAACAAAATCTCTGTCGTCAACGATCGGGCCGAAAGAGCCATCGCGCTCACCAAACAGTTCAACTGTTCTCTGACGAAGAACGAAGAGCAGAAGCAGTATTTGCTCAAAACTGTGATGCAGCATAGGGCGAAATACCCGAATAAAACCAAGAAGGATTTCATGGACAAATGATTCGCAAGAAGTGGTTATGTTTTTTGTATCTTTGTGAAAATGTGTAGTGAAATGGTACTCGTTTGTTGAATAAAAATTCATTGACAGATTTTTGTTTAATTTTTTCCGTTTATGATCTGCCAGAGCATCAAACTGGGGACCCGTAAACTTTAAACTATTGAATTAAAACTTCGGTTTATCAGTCTCCTCAGCAAATGGAACAAGGGGATCCATGTGGATTAAAATTTTTCCAAACTTTTAATTTATGAAACACCCTAATATATATATATATATACACAAATTCAGAATGGTTCCCTGAGACAATTATATGTTAAACACAGACCGTGCATGGAACAAGGAACTCTTCTGGGAAAATTAAATCCACTATAGTCCGAATAAGTAATGGTAAATGACAAATACCATAGTTTTTCTTTTTCATGATTTTAGCCCGACGTGGGCAACGGGTCTCTCGCAAAGAGATCCCATAAATATAGCTTCCCTCACCAGCTATCTGCAAAGCAGACAGGATCCAGCTTTGGGACATGGATCTAGGGTTTAAAGCAAGCCTAGATCCCTACATTCAGAACCTCTATATAAGTAAAAGACTCGTTGCATTCACGTCGGGTTGAATAAATCAAAGAAAAAGGGGGTAACTATTGTATTTTTAGCCAAAAAAACCAAACTTAAACCTCAACCGGGACATTGAGCGTCCACTTTTCAAGGCACATAACACGTCCGTTTAATATACACAAATTCAGAATGGTTCCCTGAGACAATTATATGTTAAACACAGGGATCTAGGCTTGCTTTAAACCCTAGATCCATGTCCCAAAGCTGGATCCTGTCTGCTTTGCAGATAGCTGGTGAGGGAAGCTATATTTATGGGATCTCTTTGCGAGAGACCCGTTGCCCACGTCGGGCTAAAATCATGAAAAAGAAAAACTATGGTATTTGTCATTTACCATTACTTATTCGGACTATAGTGGATTTAATTTTCCAGAAGAGTTCCTTGTTCCATGCACGGTCTGTGTTTAACATATAATTGTCTCAGGGAACCATTCTGAATTTGTGTATATTAAACGGACGTGTTATGTGCCTTGAAAAGTGGACGCTCAATGTCCCGGTTGAGGTTTAAGTTTTGTTTTTTTTGGCTAAAAATACAATAGTTACCCCCTTTTTCTTTGATTTATTCAACCCGACGTGAATGCAACGAGTCTTTTACTTATATAGAGGTTCTGAATGTAGGGATCTAGGCTTGCTTTAAACCCTAGATCCATGTCCCAAAGCTGGATCCTGTCTGCTTTGCAGATAGCTGGTGAGGGAAGCTATATTTATGGGATCTCTTTGCGAGAGACCCGTTGCCCACGTCGGGCTAAAATCATGAAAAAGAAAAACTATGGTATTTGTCATTTACCATTACTTATTCGGACTATAGTGGATTTAATTTTCCCAGAAGAGTTCCTTGTTCCATGCACGGTCTGTGTTTAACATATATATATATATATAGAAAGAGAGCGAGAGTTTTGTTCAATAAATAATAATCGAAAAAAACATCATAATGCACGATTTTTCTATGTAGCAATACTAATTAACTCTCTCGCCTACGCCGGTACAAGAACATAATACGTGCACTCGCTCGTAAATTAGACCTCCAGTTTAACATGGATTCAGAAATACATCTCGTCGATGGGGTTCGTTGCTTACTCTACCACATGGACTTTTATATGTAAGAGACCTAACCTAACCTACGAAATACATCTCGTGAGGGCCGATCCTAGAGCCATATATAGCAATGGAATTGAGCGCGAAGTGTCGTTAAATACGTGATTTAAAATAACAGGACCATTTGACCCGAGGCAGTAGTATACCCAAAAAACATCGTAATGCACGATTTTTTCTATGTAGCAATAATAATTAACTCTTTCAAATACGTGATTTAAAATAACAGGACCATTTGACCCGAGGCAGTAGTATACCCGAAAAACATCGTAATGCACGATTTTTTCTATGTAGCAATAATGATTAACTCTTTCAAATACGTGATTTAAAATAACAGGATCATTTAACCCGAGGCAGTAGTATGCCCGAAAAACATCGTATAACCTAACTATAATTTACAACTATAGTTTACCTTGACTTTCATATGCTTCTATCCTGTTTTATTAATAAAGATTTTTAACTTTTAATAACGTATGAATAAAGATTTTTAACATTTTATTTTATTTTAGTATTTATTTATGCCACGCCGCCTTAGACCACAGCTTAACGTTGAAACCGAATGTTCTTTTTAAAATATAATTAGGATATAATTTCTTTATTATAAAATAAGTTAACAATTATGTTAACAAACAATACTAATAATTTGTAAGTAAAAAATATAATATAAGGGACTACCATAGAAATGTAAGTGCATATAATTCGATTTTATATATATGTTACTCGTCCGGTCTCGTTATAGCGGATTGGTACACGTCATAGCTCCACCCAGCTACATCGGCAGCCAATCACTACGAACATCTGGTCTTTTGGGGCGGAGCCTGGCGATTGTGCATATAAAAGGGGATATTTTTCAGTTTGGAGTAACAGTAGCTATTTTCGCGTCAGTGAATAATCATTCCCTCCACCATGGACCTGTACGTCTCCCCAGACTTGTATGAAGAGAGTGATACTGCAGCATTAACCGCAATTAGCCTTTTTAATGCGGTTGACCGTGATGAATTATTTACAACGTAAACCGTAGAAGATATGTGCAGTGACGCTCCTTACAATCCGACGCAAGGGACTACCATAGAAATGTAAGTGTCTATAATTAGAATTTATATACGGATGGGGGTGTAGTATCTCGTCAAATAGATACTCGCCAAAAATGTCAATCAATGTTATTTTGTTACCCCATTATGCTAAAATCGAAATTTTATGGCATTCAATCCTCGAACCAAAGATATCTTCACATAATGGGGATCTGTCTGTATACTCTGTATATGTTTTAAAAGCATTATTCCTTTAAGGTCCGATGAGGATTTGACACGTGTTATACAATCTTTTGAAGAATCTCGGAATACGGGGTATATACTGAACAGTCAACAATGTCACACATCCTCCACCATGGACCTGTACGTCTCCCCGGAATTGTATGAAGAACGTGATACTGCAGCATTAACCGCAATTAGTCTTTTCAATGCGATTGACCGTGGCGAATTATTTTCAACGCAAGCCGTAGAAGATATTTGCAGTGACGCTCCTTACAATCCGACGCAAGGGACTACCATAGAAATGTAAGTGTCTATAATTAGAATTTTAATATATATATGGAGAGTTGTAGTATCTCGTCAAATAGATACTCGCCAAAAAATGTCAATCAATGTTATTTGGTTATCCCCATTATGCTAAAATCGAAATTTTTATGGCATTCATTCCTCGAACCAAAGATATCTTCACATAATAGGGATCTGTCTGTATACTCTGTATATGTTTTAAAAGCATTATTCCTCTAAGGTCCGATGAGGATTTGACACGAGTTATACAATCTTTTGAAGAATCTCGGAATAGGGAGGGTATACTGATCAGTCAACAATGTCACACCGAAATAATGTAAGTGTTTTTCGATCTTTTTGGGAGAAGAAGACAATATATTTCATAAATTTATTAATGAAAGAAATCAGTACAAAACGAATATATCGTTACAAATATACGAACAAAAACATTATAATATACAACGAGTACGTACAATTGGAAAAAGGTTTTTTATCTGTCTGCATACCATTTCATCGTTTCGGCGAGTGTGACACGGGTCAAATAAATTTAAAAAATTTATAAATTCTTTATCATTTGACATATGCATGAGAAATGAGACGCAGTACATTCCGCAAACATTAGTAAAATATCCTTGCATGCGAAATGGGGTCCACACAACTTCGGGAATATGTAACTGAGCGAGAAATTTTACAATAATAGGGTCACTCCAGGGTTGAGTACCGAGTGAATCAAAATAGTACAGGCGCTGTCTATTTTTAAAATAGACAGCGATCCAGTGAATCCCTTCATTACCGATGATGTCTGTGTTCGACTACCGCATTCTCGCGTACTTGGCAAACTCAATGTTTCGCAAACACGCCGATAAATTTGGAACGTGTGACTCGCTCCATTACTTTCTGAAGTGTATTAGCATCCATTTTAAAAGTCAGTGATAACGCTTCTAAATCTATCTACTTCTATTAGGGCTTGCGATTCGAGATATACTAGTACACTAATAGGAGCGTCTATAGGCTTGGCGAATTCCAGCCGCACTTAGATGTTTCCGCTCTGCTGTGGTGTTAAATGGGTATTTACGCTAGCAGATAAGTCAGGTGTAATGTCAAACGGGTAATGGTTAAATTGATCAATGAATTCTTCCTGCGTTACCCCATTACCAAGCTCATCACAATCACCTGCAATATGGGTCAGATTACTATAGGCTCTGGCACAAAGCGGTAACACAGCGTCTGATGAATAGTCCGTACCCATTGTTCCACCCAAAGCAGTGCCATTAACGTACAGTTATATTTTCAAGTCCGAAATTCTCGAATTTAAAGGCACTCTTTTTATATTTTCCATTCACCGAAGCGTGGTCCTGCATGCCGATTAATATCCTTTTAGGAAGATTTCCCAGGGCAATGTTTTCTATCTGCTTCGATGCCAACCCTGCAGGAACCGTATATAGTTTGATCTGCACTCTGTTAATAGGATATTTCACTGTAGCGTTTAGTAAATTTTTCTCAATTTCTAGTTGTTTTGGTGAACTTAATTTCACTCGCCGTACGCGGAGGTATGTGTCCATAATGTGAACCACAACGGACTTTGCACCCTCTTCTTGATTCACATCCAGATTTAAGCAGATCTCAGGACTCGTGCGGGTGAGCTTTATTTTCATATCCACCCCGTTCACAAGCAACTTCTCCTGGAAAGTGAAATCTGTGTGCAACCGTCCAAAACACTCGTATATTTTCTTTTTAGAATTTTTAAATTTGTCCTTTATACTATTTTCATCTTTAGTTTGATAATATCCCTCCGCACTTAAAAAGGTAGCCTTCGCTTCTTGGAAAGTTGAGGACATTTTCCAAACAGGCTCGTAGATGATAGTACCCCGTGCCTGCCGATATGTTGGTCTGATTTAAATATACGTCACACTGGTTGAATATGGCGTGCAGAAAGTTTGTTTCAGGGTATACAGCATATTTGTCATCGCAGACCGTTCCATCAGAATGGGCTATACGTAGCTTAGCGTACATGTGCACACAGCTTGGATAAAAAAAGTAAGGACCTGAGCTGGGTATCACGAATTCTATAGGTGCACTCGGGGAACTAATTGTGTTTAAAGGGTTAATTGTAATAAAGTCACTATGCTCAATAGAAACTTGGGTTGGCGGAGCTCAAAAAGGACAGCTCCGATTTACAGCATTGTGAACTACATGGGTGGATGAAGCGTGCCATGGCGAAATAGTGACTCCTCTCTCGACAAGTGGTAAACAACTATGATTCATGAGATCAATATCCTTAGCTTATATCAGTCAAAAAAGTGGTCAACCATAGGTTTCATTCGCTTACAGCATTTCTTTTTTTGATAGCCTTTTACGTTTAATACCACGTGACCCCTTCTTCTTCCGGGGAGCCCTCTTCTTCTTCCCGCCACCACGCATTTTTCTCTTTGCATCTTGATGATTTCGTTCCGTGTACGCTTTAAATGTTTTTTTAGAGCTTCTTTAGGTTTAGCCCCGGCCAATATGTCTTCTGCAGTGTTAAGGCCTGATTGTAGCGCTTTCCTTCCAAGGTATCTGGCACCCCTCTTCAGCAAAGGAACAGCCGTACGTAGTATGGATGAAAAAATGGATCCAAGTCCACTACCGCGCTGGTATCGCATCCCTCGATAGACGGTGAAAGGCTTTCTATCCATTATAACTCAGTGCGTCGAAAGTGTAGCTTCACTGTTAAGCTCCCGTTACCGAATGGGAAGTTTTCGCCCTCAATCGTTCTTATATATATTGTGATATTGGTTATTAAATTAGTTGCGACATTCACATAATGGGGTCTGTCATATGTAATACTCAAACTCCTTCCTCTATGGTTGGGGATGTGAGCAATGCGCAGCAGGCGTGCCTGGGTATCCCCAACAAACTGGTGCTCCACTATATTACTGTAAATATAGCACATGTCTGGGGACCTTTCAGCCAATTTCTTCATCTTCAATTGATACATTAATCTGGACAAGTTATACTGTGTCTCGTGAAATGTGTCTCTTTGGAAGGCTGCGCTATATCGGCCGTTGGTTAGAATTTTGAACTTTCTATGTTCTTTAAGACGTCTGTTAGTCTTTGATTTTAGGATTAGTGTATATGCAGGGTTGTTTACAATTTCATATACTAAATCATTCGTAGGTTTGAGTTTCTTAACTTACGTTTAAGCCTCTCACAACATCCTCGGCCGAACCATATTGACCCGGCCCTAGTCTTACTTCTGTACTGTAATACCGTGCAATCTTAGTCCGAGCGATGCGCATAGTTTCATCCATAGCTACCCCAGCTTTTTCACACTCGTCAATGTCTCTAAGAATCGTAAAACGGTTTCTTTATGTTCAATATTTAAAAAGACGGTGTCCAGCTGAATTTCGCATATCCCCACCTCATACGAATCACGACCCAATTCAATGTGTCCATGGAGTTCTGTTACAAAGTTGGCTAGCGTGTTGTTAGGGTGTACAGACAGGGACGAGGAGGACGGGAGTGTGACGCAGAAATGGTTAGGAGCCATGTTGCATACTATTTAAGCTTCATTATTGCATCAGCTTTTATATAGGTGTTGAAGCTTTCTGGGTACCCTAGCCATTTCACCAGGTACATTTTTCTCCTTCCTGAACCTTTGCTTCCTAAAATTTTCTCAATTTTAAACACATTTTTTTATAAATTAAACGCAACTTTCTGCAATTCCTCGCGGTAAAAGCCTCTTGAGATTTCTTCCCTATTCAAATCTTCAATGTAATACATCATTATCTCACCTTTAGGTCTCACAGCCCTAACTTTAAAAATCTCGAGTGTCCATCCTTGCTCAAAACCCTTTGCGAATTTATTCCCCGAACGCGACAGCCTTACATAATCATTGATTTTGAAGCGCGCAGAGTGTGGTGGTGGTGGTGATCCATCTCTCCTCGGGAGCGTACCTCTTTCTAAAACTTCGTTAGGTGTTGCCCCAATCGTGCGATGGTGTGAGCGGTTGTAGGATGATGCAATGATTCCAGAATGTCTAGAAATCTGTATGTTTTTATGTGTAAAATAACGGTGCATGCGTTCCTTTATGGTGCGCTGAACTCTTTCAGCTAAAGAAGCCTTATGTATAGAATTGGTTGTGTAATAGCTGATATTAAACTCTGTCAACATATTCTGAAAAGCACGGCCTATAAACTCCTTCCCCATATCCGTACAAAAATAGCCAGGAACCCTGTTTTCTTTTAACATTAGCGTTTTGGTGGCTTTAGCAACTGTTTCAGGTGATTTATTTTTCAGAGGAACTAGCCACAGATATCTAGAGAATATGTCTATTATGAATAGAAGTAGCGGTAACCATCGTTATACACAGAATATCTTTGCATGTCTTTTAAATCTGCTTGCCAAATAGAATCAATCGAGGAAGCCGTTGTCTTGGCTGTTTTAAACCTTTTTCTCACAGGCTTATGAAGCGTATAAGCGTCCTGCTCCCTCAAAAATCTTTCAACATCTTTTTTTCCTACTCCGTAAACACTTCTGTACAGTCTATCTACGCCGCCGTAAGAGGATGGGTAGAAATGTCATAATAGCGTTTAGTTAATACGTTAGCCATTTGCGTATTTTAGAGGCACGTGGGTAGGGTTGGTTTACCTCTTCTTGCTCCTCTTCAAAGGTGTTACCGCCGGGGGCGGGGTGACGCGCCTTCACTTGTGTCAGGCGTTGCATGTTCCAAGTCTTTTAACCTGTTCAGATTTCCTATCAACGTTTTGGGACATTTATTTGTTGTAGTCTTGCTTTAATATGCTTCCATCCTGATGGTGATGGCCTATCCCACTTTCTCACCAGATCATGGACAATGTCTACGATATTCGATCCCTGTACCTTTGATCCTTCCACAATGATCTCCCCTGTATCGGTCCATTGTATGGCGGGATCCTCATTCAATAGATTATAAAGACTTAAGCCTTTACTCCTCAATGTAAGTGGGAGGGTATTTTTTAATACATGTTCGATATGTTGTGTGGCTAATCTTTTTGGTTGGTCAGCTGTGTCGTCCGTACAGATCCTATGTCGCCATCGTCCCCCGTGCTGTGCCTAATAACCACAGGAATCTCTGTAGGGCTCTTATAATTTTCGTACTCGTGAAGAAATTTCTGCAGAGCTTCTTGGTATAAGATTCTTTTCTCATCAGGTGTTTTTTCACTGTTAATAGGGCTAACAATTCGCTTTCCATTCTTTTAAGTCTGCTTTTACGGGGATCTAGATACGTGTCTGGATTCCTTTGCAGTGAGGCGTACACCTCGTGGGGAATCACTACCACTTTCTTCATTATATTAATCTAGTCAGTAAAGGACCCAAAACTGAAAATAAGATGGGGAGAAATGACCCTCCTGTTTGTACAATGATTCGTTTTTTCTTCGCTACAGTTTGGCTTTTCCGAGCGAGTGCACGTATTATGTTCTTGTAGCGGCGTAGGCGAGCCTTCTGATGGGTTTTCATTGATACATTGCAATTTATAACGTTAAGACAGATTTCACAAATGCATTTTAAAAGTCGGCATCGATATTTTTAATAAACATCTGCTGCATTGCCCGGGCAGTCGATGATAGATTTTTATTAATTCACGGTATTTCTTTAGTCTCTTTGTCATTCTGGAATATACACCGTTTCAGGCTCGTTTGGAAATATATTCGTTTCGCAGAAGCACTCTAAACGTGTTTCGCGGATGAAGGTCGCAAAGCAAATATCCGTAACGCGTGCTTGTAGCTTCTTTATAAACTTCCAAAAACTCCTTACGCTGATTCGGGAACATTTGATTGGCTAATACCCCAATTTATGATACATCTCTAAGTTGCGCGAATAAGACTAGATATTGCGTATTTAACGACACATCGCGCATGTATCTATTTTTGAAAAATAGATTCTGATTGATGAAGAACACGCTTATGTTAAGATGGTGGGAGAATACTGTAAATGTCTCGGCAAACGTTTTATCCATCTCCAACATGAGATCGTCAATTACAATGATTGTATGTTCATTTCCCTTTAAACGAATTAACGTCATATACGCCTTTGTGGAACAAAATATCATCTTGGTACTCGTTGAACACCGATTGATACGTCGAATAGCACCATATAACTTTATGCACAAATTTCGAGAACATCTCCCCCTTTTCTTTAATGATTTTAAGCATAAACACAGTTTTTACCACATCCTGTAGGTCCAGATATAATACATGTGGATGGGCTCGTGAATCTGAATTTTTCTACAGAGTCCATTTCTAACACGTCACACTCCTAAATGAGTCATTTACAAAATATTACAAATTTTGAGTGCTGATCCTTATATTTCTTCTCCCACAGAACCGTGAATGACGATGAGGTAGAGCACCCATCATTACGGATGACCTCGACGACAGTGTAGTTGTGATCTCCTCCCCTGAACCCTCACCAGCGATACCGGTAACACGTCCAAAGCGGAGGTATGAGATACCCACGTCAGGTATAAAGCGACCGAAATACGCGTCTGTTGCAGCGGTAATAGATCCCCAACCCTCAACCTCTTACGCAACAACACCCCCAGCAGCACCTAATATATCCCCTTATTCATCCGCCGCCCCCCGTTCTGTTAAGTCTACAATAATAGAGCCCCAACCATCAACCTCCTACGCAACAGGGCCCCCATCAGCAGCACCTTCGGCTAATATATCCACTAATTCATCCGCCGCCCCCCGTTCTGTTGAGGATGGTATAACACTGGAATTGGTGCGATCCGCAGCCCCCACCCCAGCCTTGACTAGAAATCGGTATAGAGTCAGGGTCGACCCTAGAGTCATGTATAGCAGTGGAATTGAGCGCGGACTACGCCGGGTTGTAGAGCATATTATAGAGTTTGCTCTTCAGAATCGTGACGAGCGTGAAGTCAGGACGAGTCTGTCCTTTGGTTCGGGTCAGATGACGGTGATGTAGACGATTATTGGGTGATAGTGCCATTTAGACGTTTGGCGGCTGAAGATGTAGAATATATATTAGGGCGTATAATGCAAGCCGCCCAAAGTAGTATAGCCTTCAATATGGACAACTTCACGGTAAATATTGACCATGTATACCGTGTTGCGGGTCATAGTGTCATACCGTATACTCTTAACTTCATTCTCAAGCTATTTATAGACGGCATATAAACGTCGATCGTGGTTGCGGCTTTATAGCAGTACTCTTAGCACGTATGTTTACTGTACAAATACACGAACTCAAAAATTTGGTTGCCTACAGTCGTCGAGCGTGCCCGTAAACTAGCTGTAGACTGTGAACTTGAATTTGACTGTAATATGGGTCCTGAAGAGCTGAGAGGGTAGAACAGGAAATGAATGTCCGCATAGTTGTGTTTGGGTTGGATGATCGTCGTAGGACTGTGTATGTTCTTAAAAGCTGTGTGAGAGATCGTACAAGGCCCCTACTTATTTTAGGATTGTCAGGGACAACGTATCTCCCCATCCGTAATATAAGGTGGCTTTACGCGAGTTATGACAAAAGTCGAAAATATGGGAGACATCATGATTTGTGTAAGGGGTGCCTCGAGTTTGCGGATGATATAGTGAGACATTGTAAAATGTCACATGGTATGTGAGCAGTGTAAAAGCACCAAATGTGAAAGCCGTGTAGTTGAAGCTGAGAAGAGAGACTGTGATGTGTGTAGACGCACATTTTTCAATAATAGCTGTTTTGATTTCCATAAATCAATTGGCACGTGCAGGAAAATGAGAATCTGTGAATGTGGTATGTTTCACACAATGGATAATTGGGGAAAATTTAAGCACAAGTGTGACGTAATTCACTGTCCTACATGCCAGGAGGAATATAAGCGGATGGAGTAAAGCATGTATGTTATATGAAGATGCTAAGCCTAAAAATAACCCCTGTATAACTGTATACTACGATATAGAAACACATACGAACGCTGAAACCAAAGAGGTAATTCCACATTTACTTGTGAGCCAGACTATCTGTGATGAGTGTATGGATATCGAATGTGACGAGTGCCCCAAATGTGGTAAACGGACAAACGTTTTTAAAACGAATGTCAGCGATAGTCCTGTGAACTATTTGTGTCCTATATTGTTAAGTTAGCCGACAAGTTCAAAAAAATGACTGTATATATTCTCGCCCATAACGGGGCAAAGTTTGACACGCAGTTCCTTTATAAGGAGTTGCTTGAACACGAATCCTCTGAGATATTTACAGGTGATCCATTGAAAAGAGGCAACAAATTAATACAGATGCAGATAAGAGGCAATGTACAATTTAAAGATACTTTATTATTCACACCTTGTAAATTAGCAAAGCTACCCAAGGTGATGGGAGTAGCAGCTGAAGTTTCCAAAGGATACTTCCCATACACTTTCCTCACCAGCGAGACGTTAAACTACGTAGGCCCACCACCCCCCAAACATTATTTTGACTGTATGGATGAACGTGAAGACTTTGACCGATACTACGACAGTTTTAATGAAAGTAACCCTTATAATATAGCTGATGAATGTGAGCGTTGTTGCGTGAATGATGTGCGCGTGCTTAGAGTATGTTTCCAGGCCTTTAGAAGGATGTACATAGCCCGTTTCAAATGCGATCCACTGCAAGTCGCAACCACCATCGCATCATTATGTTTTACGGTGTTCAAGAATAACTTCATGCCGAAAGACACCTTAGCCATTATTCACCGAAACAATCCCCGCAGTTACGGGCACAAGGCTATTTACTGGCTCATACACCTACAGCAACAGACAGGTGTATACATAAAGCACGCCCGCAACACGGGTGAAGTACCCATTAAGAATAATGGACGTGTTTTTTGGGTTGATGGGTTAAGTGAAAACCGTGTCACTGGTGTGAAGACTGTGTACTCCTTTAACGGTTGCTGGTGGCATGGATGCCCCCGTCCTGAGTGCGGAGTCACCGGAGATATCCACGGTAGGTCTCCTGCCGACTGTCTTGCATCGGCCCGCACCCGCGATCAACTTATAGGATCACAGTTCACTCACAAAGTCTTGTGGGAGCATGAATATGATGCACGGATGGAGACAGACGAGGTGTACCGTGAGGAAATAAAAGCGATCAAGCGTTCAATGGTGCTGGATCCTCTCAAATGTGGTGATAGCTTGTTTGGAGGACGTACAAATCCTTTCAGACTATACTTCCCACCTACGGAGGGCGTGAAGCTCCATTACTACGATTTATGTTCTTTATACCCATACGTGATGAAGAGCCATCCGTACCCCGTGGGCGCTCCTGAGAAACTGGTGGGACCTAGCCTACCATCCATCAATGAATTTTCAAAAATTGAATGATCGTTACTTTGGGATCTCTTTCGTAGACGTACTCCCCCCACACAATTTATGGATGCCGATCTTACCTGTCGTTATCGACGACAAGCTCATGTTTCCCCTGTGCGTGAAGTGCGCGGAAGAGGATAACGGCGAATGTAACCATATACCCCACCAGCGTAAGATCAGAGGCGTATATACAAGTCCTGAGTTGGCCCTAGCCGTGCGCCATGGTTATAGAATACTGAAGATACATGAGGTGTGGAGGTTTCAGAAGCTACCCAACCTTTTCACACCATATATAAACACCTTTTTGAAGGATAAGGTTGAGGCATCAGGGTATCCGCGAGGAGTTGATACCGAAGATGAAAAGTCTGCCTATATTCAACGTTACCGCGACCGCGAAGGTATACAACTTGATCGTGTCCAAATTGTAAAGAATCCTGGCAAGCGCTTTAGTGCAAAGTTGTGTCTAAACAGTCTATGGGAAAATTTGCGCAGAATACCGGCAGAGGAGCATTCATTTGGCACAAAGTTATAGCGATGTCTGGGATTATGCCAATGCCCCCGATAAAGAGGTCATGGAGATCGTAAATGTAGGTAATACTTACGTAATAAAGTACAACAACACTGAATTTGCCACAGATACCTCAAGGGTTACAAACATACCTGTGGCCAGCTTCACAACAGCCTACGCCCGTATAAAACTTTGGGGTCTATTGCATTCTCTTGGGCGGAGAGTATTGTATGCCGATACAGATACGTGCTATTCACAGAGAGGGAGGGTGAATACATGCCCACTATTGGGGAGTTCCTCGGCGAGCTCACTGATGAGATCAAGGATGAGTATGGGGACAACGCATACGACGACTCTTTGCCTCAACAGGACCTAAGACTTATGGGGTACGGGTCAGGGTGGGGGAGGAAATGAAATATATCGTGAAGGCAAAGGGTATTACGCTCAACCATGCGAATCGGGGGTTGTTAACTTTGAGTCGTTGAAGGATCTAGTATGTTTGGATGAACAACCTCCCCAACTAATTGTAGGCACCCACAATTTTCGGGCGCAGAAGCTGGGGGGCGTGAAGGAACTTAGGGGTACGATGGTGTGCCGTAACACCTATAGGAAACGTTACCAGATACCTGGTACCTATGATACCGTACCCTTTGGATACCAATGATGCTTCTAACTCACACGTCTTGTATATAATCGTATCTATTTGGAAATATATATATATATATATATATATAATATATATATAACTTGAATATCTCGTTTATTAATTCGTATTTGTAAATATATATAACTTGAATATCTCGTTTGTTAAATAAATCATGTTTCAAATAGCGTTTCACTTTCTCCTTTGTGTGTGTGTGTGCGTGAAAGTTCTAAGCTCCGCCCACTGTAAGACCGTGAGTCATGCTACTATCTGGGAGTCCCTGCGTGGTCAGTCGACCGCAGTAAGCCCGAGAGGTCAGACGTGTATTCAGATCAGACGTGTATTCAAATGGCTACCTTTAATATTGCTTGTACAACTTTTACGAAATGGTATTCAGTAAAGTGCCAGGATGTGGTGGATACCGAAAAACTTCCTATTCATCCCTCCTATGCCTCTTTTAAAAACACATTGGATTGTGCGAAGTTCCAAGATGTACAAATACTCTACGGATGTTCTGGTGAGACCGTTGAAGGCTTTCGTTGCACAGACGATGTGCTGAAGTATACTGCAGAGCTAAACTTTATAAAGTCTCACATACACCGTGAAGTAAAAGAAACAACGCGTGCAGAAGAGAAGCGGCAGGTATGGATAATGAGTCTTGCTGATGGGTGGTGTGACAAGCGGTATTACGTCATGCTACACCATGTCGATTACTCATACCCTACGACTGGAAATGTGAATCTCGTGATCATGGACAATCTTAAGTATTTTTATCACTATATTAACGTATATCATGATGAGGTTCGTAGTGAGGTTGTGGCTAGCGCCCTGCGTGAATTTTTAACAGAGTTTAGAGACGAGTATCGTTTGATGGGCAGAAAGGAAAAATATGAACATATGTTCCTCTCAAATAGTGCGCCGGAGTGTGGAGATATTTAGTAAAACATAAAATGTTCCTAGTTCTTATCCAAAATGTCTGGTGCGTAGGCTGGTAGTGATATTCTTGTACCGGTACAACAATTCGACTCGCGGAACAAGCCCATTCACGTATCATCGAGTCAGCCGCCCGTCGAACCATTCCTGCCTACCTGCGTGCCTCACACGGCTCATAGTTATCTCAGAGCTTGAGCCGAGTGGACCTGCGCTCCTCGAATACGATGGAACTTCCTTTGAGCAGCATTCTCAACGCCTCGTACGATGTGTCCGTGACGAAATCGTTGCGCGTGTTCAGGCGTAATTCCGGTACCATTAGCTATGTACTGGAAACGGAATGTAGACCGACAAACAAACGGGTTTATTTAAGTATCGAGGAGATGAATAGAATCTTTGTGATAGTTGAGAAGTGGAGTGAAGATCGTTATAAAATACCTGCTAACGTAGGCACAAGAAGAGAGCAGATTAGTGACGCACCCTCATACGCCGTTGTATGTACGTTGTGTATAAATAACGATCGGCCGTGCATTGATATACGGTTGATGTGGAAGAATGCTTCTGATAATAATGCTCTTATTCCTACGCGAAACCGTTTCATCCTCGACAGAATGTTTGAAATCGTCGGATTCCGTAAACTGAAACCTATATTAGACGCGCGTGTTACGGATATGTTTTATTTTGATACAGTACTTGAATACGCATACACCGCTCTGCTCGATGGGTTTACTGAGTGTAGGGCTGGTGAGAATGGTCTAGTGCTGGATGTTTATTTAAAAGTTTACTCTTTGAAATACCATGAACTTTGGTACAAAGCAATTGATCGGTACAAGGCTGAGCTCACCTACACCGTTCACCCTGAAGAACTATTTCTTTATATAACGCGCAGTTGTCGTAACGATTTAGAAGATTATTTCAATTGCCGCTATTTTGAGTGAGTTCACGATTGAAAGCTCGAGTCGGTAGAAAAAACCCTCGATTGGAAAAGCGTTCTTATAAACTTGTGTTTAGTAATGTAGCTAACGATGAACTCTTTGTGCGTGCTTTTGATTGTATTCTAGACGTATTTAAAGATGACTTACCAACCGGTTGTAAAGTGGGAACAAAAATAGTACTGAACGATATGAAAGCCCTTCATATCGAATACAGGTGTCCCTATACTTTAAGCGGTGAAATATTATTAAGCCGCATATACTGCGTAATGCAGAGCAATAATGATGTAATTGTAAACTCGATTAAGACCGAGTTTAGTATTTTGAAAAAAAAGTGAATTGTATTTATATTTGCTTGACATTTCTCCTGTACTGATTATACGCATATTTCTATTGAAATGTATATTTATTTGAAAAGTATATTTATTTTATAAATATATCTCCATAATTGTGTGTGTGTGTGTGTGTGTGTATATTTCTCCTGTACTGTTATGTACATATTTCTATTGAAGTGTATATTTATTTGAAATGTATATTTTATTTTATATATCCATAATTGTGTGTATATATTTCCTGTACTGTTATGCGCATATTCCTCAAATGTATATTTATTTTCTATATATTTATAATAAAAAGAATGATGCAATGTTGTTTTACTTAATTGTTATGCCTTCTACTACCGGTATTCGAAATATAATAATGTATACAGTGGTATTGCGGTATCTGGCAACATTTAAGCCTTCTAAGCCAACTGGCTGATTAGGCGTATATAATAATGTATACAATAATACTGCTAAAAGAGGTATCTGGCAACTCATTTACAGCCAACTGGCTGATTAGGCGTATATAATAATAATGTATACAATGGTACTGCTAAAAAGAGGTATCTGACAACCATTTACAGCCAACTGGCTGATTAGGAGTCTATAATAATGTATACAATGGTATCGCGGTATCTGGCAACTCAAGCCATTTACGCCAACTGGCTGATTAGGAGCCTATAAAACAACGCCAACTCGGCTGAAGTCATAATGTGCACTTGGCTCCTGCCAGGTGAACACCTCTCCTCCTTCTTTCTCTTGGGGGATAACGCCGCCTCCAAGTTTTCCCCCCACCCCCTTTGCAACAATCCCCCTCCCCCACTTTGCAACAACCCCCCTCCCCCTTTGCAACACATCCTTCCCCCTTTGCAACAACCCCGCCCCCTTTGCAACATTACATAATAGCCTGCAACATTCTTGCACTCTCCCCTTTTGCGGCTATACTACTGTGATGAACTACGTACGGAGGCCTAATCAATACATTGTACCCCCTGTTTGCTTGGCAATGCTGCTGCGAGCTGCTCGTACCCTGAAATGGGCTTATGGGCGGAATGGTGCTGCGTAAGAAATATTAAATTTTTCATCTTACTTCCATCAAAGTTGTAATTACTAAATTATTAATGAAGAAACGAATATATAAACCTGAAAATATAAATACCTGATAACACAGAAAATTGAATGAAACTTGTTTCATTGAATTTTCTGTGGCTGAAACTCTTGAGAAAGTTATTATTTTTATCATAATGAAAATATTAATTTTAATTCTTATGCATTGCCTGCCATAATAATAATATCACGAAATTTGAAAAAAATTGTCATATATTCATAATTCTATATTATATTGATAGATTAACTAAATATCCGCATCCGCGGATATTGAAATAAAAAATCCGCATCCGCATATGTTGAAAAACTGACATCCGGTCCACCACTAATATATATATACAGGGTGGGGCACGGGAACCAAGTGTTTTTGGAATAATCAGGAAAATGATATTTATTTTTGTAAAGAAAATATATTGGTAGAACAACATTCGTAAGAACATAGCATTTCATGTCATAATAATCATGTACCGAAAATTATATCTGGCATATGATGTCCTTGGCCGTCGACGCATTGTTGAAGGCGTTTACGAAAATTGGCCTCCACTCTTCCCAGCAGGTCTCTGTTGATTTGGATGATTTGTTGACGGATCGCTTCCTTCAATGCATCTAATGTACGGGGCTTGTCCTCGTAGACACGTGACTTGAGGTACCCCCATAGAAAGAAGTCACATGTGGACAAGTCAGGGGACCGAGGGGGCCATGCAATGTCACCAAATCTCGAAATGAGATGGTTGGGAAACAGGGGGCGAAGAACAGCCATTGACGCTCTGGCGGTGTGTGGCGTGGCCCCATCTTGCTGAAACCACAAATGTCGACGAGCAATAGCCTTCTTCGTAACTCAGGGATGAAAAAGGTGTTCACCATCTCAATGTAACGCCCAGATGTTATGGTAACGGTAACCCCATTTTGTTCGAAGAAATAGGGACCGATGACGCCAAACTTTCCCACCGCGCACCAAACTGTAACCTTAGGGCTATGCAGCGTTTTTCATGGAGTTGTCGCGGATTTTCAGCAGCCCAATACCAACAGTTTTGATTGTGACGGCCCCATTAAGGTGGAAATGGGCTTCATCACTCATTACCACCATCATGTTTTCATTCTGCTCATAAAGTGCAAGCATTTCCTGTGCAAAATTCAGTCGTTGGGGGCAATCGTTTACATTCAATTCCTGCACCATCGCTAACTTGTATGGGTGAAAATGTAATTCTTCATGCAAAATCCGTCTAACAGTACGATTGCTGATTCCGAGTGCAGCTGAATGTCTCCGAGCAGAGCGGCCTGGGCTTTGCAACATCGCTTGTCTGACCCTTTCAACGTTCTCTGGAGTACGCACAGTGCGTTGCGGCCCCTTCGGTTTTGTTTTCATTATTGAGCCTCCTGTTCGAAGATTGTTAACCCAACGTAAGATTGTGTCACGAGCGGGAACAGAGTCATTTCGATGAATGTGAATCTGCGGCGAAACGCACGCTGAACTGCTGTCACTGACTCGCCACTCCTAACAAAATGATCATACGCGAACATGCGGTTTCTAACGTCCACTGCTCCATGATGGCACCTGAAAGATAAAGGTGAGTGTTAGTTAAAGTTAAATGCTATGAACCCAGGAATGGAATGCTACCTACCGCACGCCCCTCCAATTCCTAATGGCCGATTACTAGCTATTCAAAAAACACTTGATTCCCGTGCCCCACCCTGTATATATATATATATAGAGAGAGAGAGAGAGAGAGAGAGATTTGACGTAGTTTCCCCTTTTATATGCAGTCATTCTCACAATAATGAAAAATGTTGGTCTTCTAATAATGTTTTAGGATTCGATAAATGAATGTTTTGAAATTATTGATAAAAGCACTCAGTGATTCAATTTATATTTTTAATGGTAAATTGTTTACTGTATCAGTGTATAATGATAAATTTAAGAAACAATTAATTATTATAGTAATAGGGTCATTGAGTAGGTAGGTGGGTGCCACTGGGTGGTGAATTAGGGTACTGGTTGCACTAGCGTAGCTATAGGGGGCGGAGGGGGCGGTCCGCCCCGGGCGGCACTTTTGGTCTACTGCAATGCTAAAAAAAGGGTTTTTTTTATGTCGGGACAGTAGAAGGATACAAGACGCCAGACACAATTTTATTTTTCCACGAAAACACTGCTTACTTCGTTAATTTCCGACAATGGTAAGGATTGTGTTCCCTTGAAGATGACCTTATTGACCATCATACCTATTTAAGCGCTTAGTTGTGCTTAATTAATAATAGCATTGGTATAAATGCATTTATTTCATTAAAAAGGGAAATAACCCATAAAGTTCTGTAAATACGTTATAATCTATAAATATACGTTTAATATTTATAAATAATCAATATCAAAACTAATATGCTGGTATTAGTTGTAAAGTATAATCTTGGTAACTCGGTTCCAAATATTGTAATACTGCTGCGGATTTTTCTCACAATTGCTGTTAGTGTTGCTAGCTGTGAGAGGAGTTTTTCTAAACTAAAACTGATAAAGAATTACCTAAGATCTACTATGAGCACCTTGCGGTTGAGAAATCTTGCCATACTGTCTATAGAACAACAATTGACAGACGAATACTGTAGACTTCGACAATGTCATCGAAGATTTTGCTAACAGAAAAGCAAGAAAAATAACTGTGTAGAATGTTGTAGTTAATTTTTTCACTTCAGAAGTAAACCTGTTGTCCTAATATTTTTCACAGGTTTTTTTCTATACGTCGTTTTCACTTTTTGTTTAAGTATGTTTGTTATGTGTATTGTGTTGTGTTTCAGGGGGGCGGCAAACTCAAGGACCGCCCCGGGCGGCACAAACTCTAGCTACGCCACTGAAGTCTGGTTGATTGGTTGATTGAGAAATGTTTGAGGGTAGTGCTGCGGCTCTGTGGTGTGTGTGTGTTGGCTCATTTTTCTGAGTAGTTTGAGGTGAGCGCTTTGGAGTATTTAGAAAATGAACAAATTTGTTATTTCTTTAGTTTCCTACGTTGGTGCAGATTTATTAAAGTATGTTTAAAATACATTGAACATACGAAGTGAATATAGTGAAACGTGAGGTTAGGTTTTGCTACTGAATAGTTGTGTCCAATGTTGAGATCGAACTTAAAATAAGTTTTCATTTTAAGACTGCAAAAAAAATTTAAAAAAAAGTTTATCCTCCGAACTGCTAAATTTAAGGTAATTTTAATAAGAGTTTATTAATCGTAATTATGAATTCGTTAAAAGTTGCATAAATTAGTTGTGAGTGTAAGTATTTATTAATATTTTTAAATGTAGTCTTTGAATGTGAAGGTCGGCCCATGAATGGTTTAGTGTATCTCTTAAAACCTAATAATAAACTGATGAATTTATGTATTATATCAATGTCTGTAATATAAAGTTAATGTGTAACATAACTATTTTGGCTTGTCCAAATTGTAGTTTAATCCTGAGAGTAGATTTTTAATTGTTCATGGTCATTCCAGGTTTCGGATCTGGGGACCGACGTACTTTTGAAAGAACGTAGAATCTTGTTCTACGAAATGTTCAGACAAGGCTCAGACATATTCTTTTTTATCCGAAGGCTGAGTGGAACTTTATTTCTTTAGTTACGGGTAAGTTAGGCTTTATTGGATATTATTTTTTTCATTGTGCATAAACTTTAAATGGCTCAGGGGCTTCGGATAGTCAAATTGCAGGGTCTGAACACGTTGCAGTTTTTTTGGTGCTGGTTAAGTATGCGGTCTACCATCTGAGTTTTGACAGAATATTTTCGTTAAAACTAACGAAAATATCACGACTTAACCTAACCAATTATCAAGGGCGTACAGTTGATCTATTAGTAAATAGTAAATACTATTCCAGAAACAAAGTTATAATTAATAATAGATCAACTGTACGCCCTTGATAATTGGTTAGGTTAAGTCGTGATATTTTCGTTAGTTTTAACTACTCAGATGGTAGACCGCATACTTAACCAGCACCGTTTTTTTTTTTTGTGTGTATATTGGTAAAATCCTATTTTAATACGATAAATTAAGGATGGCTGAAAGACCACGTGCACGTTCAACAATTGGCGATCCACGTCGAATATAACTACGCTGTGTTAGGTCAACTGAATGCCAGGTTAGGTCAACTGTACGCCCTTGGCGATTGGTTAGGTTAATTATACGCCCTTGACGATTGGTTAGGTTAATTATACGCCCTTGACGATTGGTTAGGTTAAGACCTGATATTTTCGTTAGCTTAAACGAAAATATCACTACTTAACCTAACCGATCGTCAAGGGCGTATAGTTGAACGAACCGGGCAGTCAATAAATTAAATCCCAAACCTAGATTAATATGGTAAATTCAAAAATGATTCCAAGAACGTTATTTTCATTAATTAAACCGGATATACTATTTTGATAGTATACGTAATATTAAACATCACTTTTGGAATTCAATTTACCGTATTAAAATAGGATTTTACCGTCAATTTTTTATTTTAAAATTCAATAAATTCCAAATAGCCGTTTTACAGCATGACTAAGTGTTTTCTTTAAATAGAAATTGTAAATTAATCTCTAAATAATAGTTAAACATAACTAGTTGGTGTTAGCGTATTTTAATAGGTTTTTCACCTCGCTTAAGTGTTTAAGTGTGTTAGATACGCAAGTCGCAAGGCCTAGGCTAGTCAATTATGGAAGGTGTTAATGTCATGAGAGAGAGTTACAAGGAATAGTAGTACCTCAAAAGGCCTTGCGGCCCATACCGAGGAGGTACCAATGGCAACGGGTGCCAGGAAAAATTTCATACACCCTCAAATAGTGTGCAAGATTTGGTCTAACCTTTTCTTGAAATGATCCACAGAGGAACTGTTCACGACTTCTGAAGGTAACCTGTTCCACGTGTCACAGATCTTATAGGTAAAGTAATTCCCACACACACTAGTCCTAAACCGTTTCAAATCCAACTTCCAACCATTGTTGCGAGTTGGGTTATCATTTAAACTAAACATGCTTCTAAAATCGACATCGTTGAACCCGCTTAAGAGCTTGAAAACCTCGATGAGTTAAACCCGCAGCCTCCGAGTTTCCAGCGAAAACAAGTTCAGGGCGCGTAAGCGTCGATTGTAGCCCATATGCCTAACGAAAGGGATTAACTTTGTGGCCCTCGCCTGCACTCGCTCCAGCCTCTCAATATCTTTCCTGAGGGTGGGCGACCAGAACTGCACAGCATACTCTAGGTGCGGCCGAACCAGAGAATTGTACAGAGAGAGCACAATCTCCTTGTTCCGAAACTGAAATTGCCTCCTGATATAACCCAACAGCTTCTAGGCTTTCTTTTCCACCTCTACGCACTGTTTGGTAAACTTAAGGTCGCTGCTAATTAGCACACCCAAGTCCTTTTCCAAATCAGTGGCCTCGATATTACTCCCCAACAGTGAGTAGTCCGACTTGGGATTGGCGTAGCCAATGTGCATGACCTTGCATTTACCCAAGTTAAACGGCATTTGCCATTTTTCGGACCACACACCTATCCTACCTAGGTCCGCACGCAGTTCCTCGATTGCTTCGGGCGTCCCAACATTGGCCCCAAGCTTGGTGTGATCAGTGAATTTGGCGATCCGACTGACGATGCCAGCGTCGATATCATTTATGTAAATGATAAACAACAGTGGCCCCAAAACGGAACCCTGGGAACTCCACTAATGACCGAGGCCCAACCCGAGGTAGCCCTTTTAATTACAACCCTCTGCCGCCTATTCTTCAGCCAGTTTTCAATCCACCTACCTACTTCCCCACCGATACCCAGCGCGCGCACTTTCGCCATTAGCCGCCGGTGAGGTACCTTATCAAAGGCTTTCTGAAAGTCGAGATGAAGTATATCAATCGCCCTACTCTTATCATACTCACTCAACATAACGTGGAAAAACTCGAGCAAGTTGGTGAGACACGACCTATGCCGTCTAAACCCATGTTGGGAGTCCCCAAGCAGCTTGTAGGAATCCAGATGGTCAGCGAGCCTATCCGCTATTATCCCTTCTAATAATTTACCTACAACTGAAGTGAGACTAATGGGACGATAGTTCGCTGGACTTTCGTGATCCCCTTTCTTAAAGATAGGGGTCACGTTGGCTTCCCTCCAGGCACCCGGCCCGTCTCCAATGATTTGTTGAAGACTGTAGCCAGGTGGGGAGCCACCTGGTCACGCACCTCCGTAACACTCTGGGGAGGAACTGGTCTGGCCCAGGAGCCTTAAACGCGCTCAGTTTGTCTATTCTATCGGCAACGACTGTCGCGGTACACCGAACACTATCCAGGCCAGCACCTTCGTGCCTGACGCCTGGCTCGGGGATGACGCGGTTTTCCTCCCTGGTGAACACTCCCGCAAAGTACTCATTAAGCACATTAGCGAATTCCGCGTCGGAGGTCCGCAGAACTCCTTAGGGTTCCCCTTGCAGAGGCTTGCCACCCGAAGTTCTTCGTTACGTTTTGCTAGCCTAACCTTCGCCTTCACTTCCCTACACAGGCGGACATACGCTTCAGTGTTCTCATGGGAACGATTGGCTTTTGCCCTCCTATACGCAGTTTTCCTATTTCGGATAGCCGAAGCGATGTCACGACTGAACCACTTAGGCAGCGTTGAAGCAGGGGTGACCGGTTTTGAGGGTATGGCAGCAGACTGCAGCACCATAAACTGGTCCCGGAATGCACTCCACATTCCCTCAACATCGCCGCCCACCTCTAATCCCATCCCACCTACGCTATCCCGGAAGCTAACAAAGTCCGCCCGCTGTAGATCGAGCTTACTGCCTCTCGAGTTACTACGCTTCACCCGAGGGACGCACACACGGAACCTAATCAGGCCGTGATCACTCCCGCCCAACGGTGAGGCCAGTGACGAGGTTGTCTTCGGTCGTGAATACTAAGTCTAGAACGCTTTCGCCTCGTGTAGGCCCATTGACCCACTGAGTGAGGAAGTTCTCATCAGCAAAGTCAACTAGCCTCCTCCCTTCAGCATCAGCAGTCCTGTCTTCCCACTTTATGCCGCGGCAGTTGAAGTCTCCTAAAACTACACACACCCTATCCCCTAGCAGGCTACGGAGTTCGGTGTACAGGGCTGTATCATCCTCAAGGAGGAGATGCGGAGGTGTGTACACCAAGATTAACCTATAGTTCGTCCCTCCCACATTCAGATCGACGCCAAGCAGCTCCCGTTCCGATCGGAAGTGGCAGTCAACCGGACTCAACGTGTCCCTCACGTATATTAGTACCCCTCCCCCCTCCCCACGGGTGCGGTCTTTGCGAAACATTCTATACCCTGGAATTTCGAACTCTCCAACGTAGTCCCTACGATCAGTATGAATCCAGGACTCGGTGATAGCAACGATATCCTGGTATTCTGATGCTAAGAGCCCTCGTACCTCGGAAAACTTATTCCTAGCATTAAAAAGCATTGCACGGAGAGAGCCTTTCTTATTCTGACCGCCCCCTAGCACGACCCGTTTCCCGAACAGCCAGGGCTGTCGGGAGTCGAAGAGCCCCTCACCAACGAGGGGGCAACTTCCACAGGAGCCTGAGCCCCCTCCAACGGGGAAAGAGAACGAGAGAGAGAATGAGAACTATAGTTACGTCCAGAGGCGGCCTGTAGGCGCCGACTAAATTCTCTGAAAAACTTTGGCTCGTTTAATAGTCTTTATTAACGTCGTATCATTTATGTTGCTTCGCGATGCGTCAACCACGACAAATAAACAGAGGCCCCACATCATGAGGAAGACTGGATTCACGATTGTTCACCCGCTTTCCGTCTTCTGTGCAAATATTTACGCTCATTACTTGTTTGCATTTTTTAACAAAAATCCTGATCCAAAATTTGGTAAATGTGCAGTTTCGGGGCCACCAGTCTTTTTGATGGTCCAAATTTGTTGCAAGAATACGGATTGGCTGAAGCTGACGTCATGATTTCGGCCAGTCATGGCAAATCCTATTTATGACGAAAACTTTCGGCCAATCAGAATCACTGTAACAAACTTGTACTATCCAAAGAACTGGTGGCACCGAAACTGAAATATCAGCCCAAATTTTTAACTCTCAAATAATTGTCATCAAACTATAAAGTTTACTAGTGATAATGAAACTAATAAATTACCATTTCTAGATGTACAAGTCAATCTGAGAAATGGCTCCTGCAACCCGACTACGAAAATTCAGATTATCCAGCATTAAAGCTAAACAAGCATATAAGGGTGTGAATCTTAGAACAGGTAAGACACACTGTATAAAATCTCGGAACAGAACTCTTACCCAATTTCGTTTAGACTGCTTTAACATTCTTTCTAATGCCTCATCATCTGATTAAACTCAAAATATTCGAGACGCTCTATATACTTAACCCTGATCATATACTCATGAACAGGCCTTATCACTTAAATTATGTACTGGAAATTAAAGTTTATTTCTTTCAATTTTTTTCTGATTTCCTTCTGATTCATTCAACACCACTCGATGGCCCGCGAATTGCATGCTCCTTTCGAACGTTTCCAGTGCGGCCTGCACGAAATCTAATGAATTGTACTCCGCATAGCACCGGTTTTCGAATTGGGAACATCAAATTCAAGAAAGTATTTTATGTTCGCATTTTTTTTTTAAGGTTTCTTCTCAATGCCTGCTTTTCTTTGGCACTTGGTGGTTTTGTCTAATATTGGTGGGTGGTGAACCTCTCTTCAACGCCAAAAAGTAACAAGTCTCAATTGGCTGGGGATTTTGTGCACTACTCTGCGGTAGAAATGGAGTTGGAAACGGTCGCCAACACGGGAGGTAAGCTTCTTCGACACTTTTTCCTTGCAAAATTGGTAGTTTTACTTTGAATGTACTTTAATAACTAGTTGCATCTTCGCTTGTAGGCAGGTTCACACGTTGTATTGTGGCCTGCAATAAACGGCTTTTATGAATGTAAGTCGAGTATCGGTCAGTAAATCAACTTCAATTTATTTTTTATAGCTAAAATCCTAATCGTTACATTTCTTTTTGTACCTCTTATAACGACCTTTTCCACTCTCGCCCGTAAACTTATTCACAAATGTGAATCCACAACATACCATCTCTTAACGCTGACGTGTTAATTCCACCTTCCTATGAGACGGGTCTCTTTAAAGACAATATAGCGAAGTAAAATTTAAATAGAACTTTCCTCCAGATAGATACACGAAGTGTAACTTATTTTCGTTCGAAAATAAATGGTCATAAATATTAACATCAGGAGCTTACCGAAAATTTATTTATTGCTGATAGATGTTCCGAGTTTGATTTAAAATCAATTTTCCCTCTAATTATAAGCGAAACTTGGATGAAGGATTCTAATAAAACTTCTACCCAATAAATGGTTACAAAGACCAACAAATTTAGAAGAAATAGTGCGTGGGGATGAGGTTTCAATCCTCGTCAGGAAAGACCTCGCGAGCATCACAATAAAAATGTGCCTTCCGGGATTGTATGGAAAGTGTAGGCGTGTCGGTAAATGTTAGTCAATAAAATTAAGGTAGCAGGCTCATATCGCTCTCCAAACTGAAGCGCCTCGCAATTTATTGATCACCTCGATTTACTATACAACAGCAGCTTAAAAGATAAAGATACTCAGAGTTATTGCGGGAGACAAGAATGTAGATCTCTTGAGAATTAATGAGGACACGTACATAAAAAATTAACTTAACGAAACAGTTTTACTCTTGTATAAATAAAGCGACCAGAATTAACAATTTTAGCATATTCCAATCTTATTGATCACGTGTGGAGTAATTTGAACGAAATGTCAACTTCAATGTAATGATTGTTGACCATTTCCCTCATTTCTCGTCTTTCTCCATTAACTTGCTGGATATGCACAAATAAAATACAGGGTTATCAAGGATGCTTTTGCGGAAGGATTTTTAGATAACTTAAGCGGTCAAAATTTTTACTTTATTAATGAAAATCTGGATTTAAATACAAAGTTTGTACGGCTTTTCACTAAGAACAAATGCCTATAACGAAACGCACCCATTAAAGTCGAAACGTATAATCGAACAAAAGACTACAAAATCCAATGGTTTATCAGCTACTTATTGAAGCCAATGGACTAAAAGAACAAATATAAAAGTATGAAAAAAAAGCTTTATCTCTCTCAGGTGATTTACTAAAGGTTTAAAAACAAAATTAACAAACTATTTAAAGACGAAACAACAGTTTTATCGAGATAAATTTCGTAGCTCAATTGATGATCCAGAACTGACACGAAAATTAATTAAAACATTAAATCCAACACGAAAAAAAAGAATGGTTTTCCACAGAAACTTCTTTTAAATAATAATAATTATTTCTTCTGAATTAATAATTATAGTGAACGAACTCTATAAACATTTCTGAGGTAGAAAGGCGGGAGGAGGAAGTAAAAATGTCCCTCCCCCCAGTTCTATCGAAGATATTTTGGGGGGGAAGAAAGCCACGAAGTTTTTCCTTACTCTCTGTAACCTTAATTGACGTGAAGGCAGCAATAAACAGTCTAAAAAAACAAAAAGTGCGCCGTAGATTTCATACCAAACAAAATGCAGAAATCGTGTAGTGATATCTTTCAACCACTTGCCGTCCTTCATAATTATTCTGTTCAGACCACACATTGCCCCGATCTTCTAAGAGTAGCTCGCCATGTGCTCAATACTTATAAATGGTAATAGCAAGTTTCCAAGTTATTGTCTATTATTTATATTGGCGACCCTAGGAAAAAGGTTGAGAAAATCATTACCGGCAGTTAATAATCTTCAAAAAGGGAAATATTCTTATTTTTCTCCAATTAGGAATTTGGCTTTAAGGAGGAAACCTCTGCGGAAGATGATGTTATTTCATTAACTTAAGAACTATTAAAAAAATTTGCATTCTTCCTGGATCTATTCAAAGCTTTTGACTCGATAGAACACACACACACACACACACACACACACACACACACACACACACACACACTGCGTCATTGTGGAGAGAGGTGTGCCTTTAGATTGGTTCAAGTCCTATTTAAATATTGGACAGCAATGACAGCAATACGTCTGGTTAGATATACGTGGATCACTTTCCATCAATCACGCAGAGTGCCACAGGGTTCGATAATGGGGACTCATCCTATTCCTGTGTCATGTCAATGACTTTCATAACTGCCACAACGCAACCAGCATTCAGTATGGAGATGGCACAACACTTCGCATATAATTGATAACTACTTTGGCACTTTACAAGAAACAAACTCCAAATTTATCGGTATTTATGAGTGGCTGAATGTAAAAAAGTTAGTTAAATCTGTTAAAGACTTTGTGTATGATAACAACTAGAGATGTACCGATTGGTCGGTAAATAGTTGGTAGTCAGCACAGTCGGCCTATTCAGCCGACTATTCGTAGTCAGCTTAGTTGCTAAATGTTTGCTAAATATGTAATTTATCATTACTGTTATCATTACCACTATAAGTACAAAACCTAACCCATTTTATTTAAGTTTCTTTTTGAAATAATTTGCACACAATTTTCTATGATGATGATCAGGGCCGCCGAGAACGCGGGGAAGCCGGGATAAATCTCCGGGGCCCGGAAAGAGGAGGGATAAAATCTAAAAATATTAATAAATCAGTTGATTAAATAACAGAGAGGAAATATAATTAATGAATATATATTTTATAGAGATTATCATAGTCAAACTGAAACATAAAATATTATCCGCGGTCCACCAATACCCAAGACCGACTGACAAATCTGGGAACCATTGTAATTGAAAGCCAGTTAGCCCGTACTTTATATTTCATCAGAATTATTTAACAGAATTATTTAAATCTTGCAGTAAACAATTGTCTTGCCTTCATGGACTGGTACTGCATTTGTAAATTGTATGGTGATAGAATTAATATAATTGATTTGAAAAATAAAATCGTCATTTTCTTCCGAGTTGTTTATTCATACTGCATGTTTTGAATAGTGACTTGGACATATAATCAGTTTGCTTGTTATGTACACAAAAAACATTCATAATAAAATACTGAGTAAACAGGGGGGCCCCATATACCAATCCTTCCCCGGTGCCCGTGGCAGCTCTCGGGGCCCTGATGATGATGACGACGACGACGACTAAAAGAAAATGAACCCAATGATTGAGGTATGTGATAATATCGAGGTGAACTGGTGATTCAAAAATGAAATAGTATTATTTATTGATTGCTCATTTTTGGTTTGCATATGTCAATAATTACACATACCCAATAATTCAAATTTATTAGATGGTCTCTCGCAAGTATATAATACTCGTATATTTTTGCAAATGAGAAATAATACATCTAATACGAGCTCCAAATACAAATATTTTCAAACTTTAAATCCTAAATGGGCCAAGTTAGCTAAGCTTTAACTTCTTAAGCTTCCCTTAAACCTTTGACACGGAAACCTCCAACGTATATTTTTTTTTAGGAATTTGCACTAACTTTCATGTATTAAAAAATTTTATAAGACCTTTTTTTTCTTCCCAGATCTCTCAAAATAATAGCATAAGTTATGTAAAACAATGAATTAAATTGAATTTGAAATATTTCATTTCAGGATAGGCCCTCGAGCTAAGTCTTCCTTCAAGACATTAGTTTGAAATAATCAGGCATCCCATTCCAGACTAAAGTAGTTTAACTTTATTCTGTAACGTAGTCGCAGTAAATGACTATGACGGCAGTCATAGTAAAACAGTGGGACAAATAATATATGGTGAAATGGCTGTTGTCGCCGTTCAGGCATGAAGTAAACTTACATGAAACGTGTACCAAGAGCTCTAAATTGCGTATGCATTACAGATGTATTTAAAGAGAAATTAATAAGTGTGTAGCAGCCATGAAATTAAAACACTTTTGGCTGCGCAAACCTCAGTAAGAATGAGTTCTTATTGTCGGCCGACTTTCGAAAGCCGACTAGTCGGCAGTCGGCGATAATTCGCAGTCGGTACATCTCTAATTACAACAGAGAAAACCAAATATAAATTTAAATATACGTACATATTGATTATATTAGGTGTAATATTAATTTTCGAAACTAATTTTCGAAGGGGTACATCGAACGCATCAGATAAACTGCCAGTTAGTTCACTTGTATCTTGCCTAAATTAAAACTCTACTTTCCAAAATATATATAATATATATATATATATTTTTTTTTTTTTTGTTTCAAAGTATGACCGCTCATGGCCACCAAAAGAAAGGTGGATAGCAGAGCGAACACGGGACGAAGACTATGGAACAGCTAACGGAAATGAACAATAGACGGGGAGGAGAAGGAGGGAAAAAAAAAAAAGCAGAAAGATCATAGCGGAGTCACAGCCGGTAAAGAAGTCGGGAGCGAAAGAGGAAGGAGAACAACCTGGTTACCGAAAAGTAGGGACCTTCAGATAGAATAGCGCCAAGCCTATCACAAGGCCCGACGCTCTCCAAAAAGGGAAAATACTCTGCGCAGAGTAAAGCGGACACTCCACCAGGAGGTGGGCAACTGTAAGTGAACGTTACAATTGGGACATCGGGGCACCCGATCCCCGGCCATCAAATAGCCATGGGTCAGGTGGGTGTGGCCAATACGGAGGCGGGCCAGAGCCACCTTATGGCGCGACCGATGGAAGGAAGAGGCCCAACATCCCAATTTGGGTTTAATCTTGCAGAGTTTGTTATCTGTGGCGCCATCCCAGCGACTCTGCCACTGGGAGCGCAAAAACCTACGGAAGCCAGGGATATAATCGGAAAAGGGGAGGGACACGGGTGAAACCTGTAGTCGGCACGCGGAACGGGCAGCTCGATCGGCAGCCTCATTTCTAGCAACGTTAACATGTGCAGGGACCAAGCAAAATACCACCTTGCCACCAAAAGCGACAAGGATATGGCACAGTAGCTGGATTCGTCGGACCAGTGGGTGGACAGGGTCAAAACACTCCAGGCCATCCAGGGCACTGTGGGAATCCGAATAGATGACAAACGACCCATCCGGATGCTCCCGCACCACCTCCAGAGCGCTCAGAATGGCATAGAGCTCCGCCGTGAAAACGGAAGCCTCATCAGGGAGACGGGTACATAGGGGAGCAAGGGCAGACGACTGGGGAACATCCGCGGCCCCAACGCCCCCCGACGACCTCGAGCCATCTGTGAAGACCGCAACACATGCAGAGTGACACGCTGCATGCTGAAGGAACAGAGACCGAAGCAAGGCAGAGTCAGAATCGGCCCTGCGAACGGGGCGCAACGCCCTACAGCACGCAACAGGGGTGCTCTCCCAAGGTGCAACACCCCTGAAAGAGACCGGTATAACGGATGGAGGAGGAGTGCCCATACCATCGAGGAGGGAGGTCACCGTGTCGGTGAAATACCAACCCCCATCCCGGCAGAACGCCCTCTCAACCACCTGGAACAGAGGAGAGTTGGGAAGACGGAGAATCCGGAGATAGTGCTTGGCAATGAGGAACGACCTCCGATCCTCCAAGGGAGGGATGTCGCACTCAACCTGCAGACTATCAACCGGAGAGGAGCGGAAGGCGCCAGATGACATGCGCAGTCCTCTAGAGAGGACCGGATCCAGTATCCGAAGGGCCGTACGGGAGGCGGAGCCATACACCACACTCCCATAGTCTAATTTTGACTGTACCAGGGACACGTACAAACGGAGGAGTGTCCGCCTATCCGCGCCCCATGTAGTATGCGACAGATGTCCCAGCAAATCCAGGGTACGTCTTGTAGACTCGCGCAGCCGGCGAAGGTGGGGAACCCAGCTCAAACGGCTGTCGAAAACCATACCCAGGAAACGTACTGATTGAACGAGGGCCAGAGGCTGACCCCCGAGTGTAAGATTAAAGGCCGGGACGGCGCCGGATCCCCGTCTCCTCGACGGAAGGAAGGCCACACACGAAGTCTTCGGGGAAGACAGCGTAAGGCCCACCGACGACGCCCAGCGTTCAACCCGATTGACCGCGAGTTGGACTTGCCTCTCCACGAGGGGGGGACTCGTCCCCGCGGCATAGACAGCCAGATCGTGCGTCGTAGATGGAACAGCGCACCGAGGGCGGAAGGGCTCCCGGTAGCGCAGACATGACCAGATTGAAGCAGGAGACGCTCAAGACACCCCTGGGGCACCCCCTCCTCCTGAACATACAGGTCAGATAGGGCCGCCCCATTACGGACGCGGAAAGTGCGACGGCAGAGGAAGTTACGAAGAAATGTGGGCAAAAAGCCCACAAAACCAAGAGACTTCAAACGGTCCATGACAACTCCCCGACGGGTCGTGTCATAGGCCTTTTGGACATCGAAAAAGACGGCCAGAACAAGATTCCGGCGGGAAAAGGCCTCCCGTACATCATGACCAAGGAGGAGAAGGGGGTCCAGAGTACCCCGAAATCGACGAAAGCCATACTGGGTCGGGGGGTATAACCCAAGCGACTCCAGTGTAAAGGAAAGTCGGACGGCCACCATCTTTTCAAGGAGCTTGCATAAGCAGCTCGTCAAGGCAATAGGCCGATAGCCCGCCACCTCCGCCGGATCCTTCCCCGGCTTAGGTATCGGGACCACAATCGCCTCCCTCCAACGGGAAGGGAACGACCCCTCAACCCACACCCGGTTGAAAAGATCCAGCAAGAAGTGTAGGGCCATCGGGTGCAGATTCCAAATAAAGTCATACGGAATGTCATCAGGGCCAGGGGCGGAAGAACGACGGGTTGCCAAGGCAGCCCGAAGTTCCCGCATCGTAAAGAGACGGTTATAGGGCTCGTTCCCAGGCGGCGGGAACGTAACATCCGACAAAGGACGATCCGCAGCTGAAGGCGAACGGGAAACCGCAGCAAAAGCACCGGCCAGCCGATCGGCACAGCAGCAGGATCCGAAAGGAAGCCGTCCCCGTCCCGAAGGACAGGGCGACTAGCAGGGACCGGCTTCCCCTCGATACTACGTACCTTCCGCCACACAGCAGCAGAAGGGGTAGACGAGGAAATGCCGGACACAAAAGCACGCCAAGAGGCCCGACGGGCCAACTTGAGAGTCCGGCGGGCGAAAGCCTTCGCCCGCCGCATCTCAATCAAGTGGTCCGCGCGCCGGGTGCGGTGGAAGCGGCGCGTTGCCCTCTTCCTCTCACACACCGCCTGGTGACATGCTGGAGTCCACCACGGGACGCTACGCGTCCGCGGGTTACCGGAAGATCGAGGAATACAGTCCTCCGCGACGCCCATCACCACCCGCTCGAAGAACTCCAAGCTCTCATCCACAGAGCCAAAGCTCAACACCGAACGGGCAATGACGGAACGAGCTCTGAAGGATGGCCAGTCAGCCCGCGCAAGGCACCACCTCGGTCGAGACGAGACACCCGGCTGCGGTCCGACCGGCTCAAGACAGACTGGGTAATGATCACTGCCATAAGAGTCCCCCAACACCTTCCACGAAAAATCGAGTAAGGCATCGAGGGACACCAAGGAGAGATCAATACAGGTAGATGAACCCGTGGGTTCGTGGAAGTAGGTAGGTTCACCGGAATTGAGGCACGCGAAGGAAAGTTCCTCCATTAAGGAGAGCAACATACCAGCAACATTAGTCGACCGGACATCTCCCCAAGCCGGGTCGCGACTGTTAAAGTCCCCGAGGAGGAGAAACGGTCGAGGCAGTTGCAACACCAACTCGCGAACCGCGTCGCGAGAAGGAGGGTCATGAGGAGGAATATAAATCGAGCAGGCAGTGTACTGGCGATCTAAAAAGAGCCGCACAGCCACAGCCTGCAAGGAAGTACGAAGAGGCACACCTCGCGAGGGTAATGAATGATGTACATAAATCGCCGCACCCCGCCGGCGTGTGTGCTCATCCGGGGTGCAAGGGAAACCAACATAGCCAGAGAGACGAGGGAGCCCCCGCGCAGCCAGGATAGTCTCCTGGAGACAAACACAGGAAGGCCGCTCGCTCTCCAGCAGGGAGGCAAGGTTCTCCCAGTTAGCTAAAAGCCCCCTACAGTTCCAATGCAAAATGGAACTGTAAGGGGAAGTGGCATTATAGAGAAGCAGAGAAATAGCCACGGACCAAGCTGAGCAGCAAACTCAACGGTCCGTAACCAGGGACGGAATCGGCTTCCCCGACTCACCCCGAATGGGGGGGGTAGGGGCCACCGACCCCGCAGCTGCTTCACCCGTAGTAGAACGAGAGGTGGAAAGTGGAACAGGGAGTTCAGAGGGGGCTCCCCTGAGGGGGAAGAGACGAGACGGGCCCAGCCGAAACCCCCGACTCCCCACCAGAGGGGCGCCGGGGAGAACCAGATGTTCGAGGGCTCGTCACACCAGACAAGTGTTGACGGAGGGGGGAGGAAAGGTCCACCACAGGTGGGAGAGGTAGATCCAGGAGAGAGACCCGACCACTCTCAGCAGGAGCCGAAGGGAGAGAGACTCCATGAAGAAGGTCCAGGCTCCTCTCGACCGGGTCCACCATGGGAACCGAGTCAGTAATCGAGGGTGTCATGGGGCGGTGTACCTCAACCGACACCCGGACACTAGTTGGGGCACCGGGAGGTGACGCCTCACCAGCCCTCCGTATAGGGGGGGGAGTCCCGAGCGGATCAGGAGCGGCGCGCCGCTTCCCCTCCGGGGAAGCAGGGCGAGCAGCGGTCATGATCGGGTCTGGAGGACTCCGACCACGGCGACGCTTCCTCCTCCCCTTCGGGGCATCACCTTCCCCACCCGAGAGACGAGTAGGCAAGGATCCAGACCCCAAGGCCGGAGAGGGAGAAGGGGCACTTGTAGGCAGGGAATCAGATGGGATGTCTGAAAGTGAGGCAGAGGGACAAGAAGGTCCCGCTGCGCCAGGGGGACCATCAACCCCCGGAACTTCCAGGGGGGGCACCACTTTGGTAGGCGCCGGGGTAGCACGTGAGGGGCCCGAGGACCCGCCAGGGCCAAGACCCGCAGCATAGAACAACCCCCGTCGCGGCTCCCGGTCACGGACCCTATCGCGCGCGCCCCGCGCACTAAGGAATTCGGTAGTCCTTAAGGACCGCACCTCGAATTCAAACTTGAAAACGGGGCAGTCCCGAGAGGAGGAAGGGTGGGCCCCCGAGCAGTTCGAGCACCGCGGGGGCTTCGTGCACGGGGTAGGGTGCGCAGACCCACCGCAGCGGACACACAGCTTACCCTCACGGCGGCACGCAGAGCTAACATGGCCGAACCGGTTGCATCCAAAGCAGCGAACCGGGTCAGGCACATACGGTCGCATCGAAAACTCACACGACCGGCGATCACCCACGCCCCAGAACACCTGGGCCGGAGGCACAAGGGAGTCAAAGGTCAGGAGCAGACGAGACGGGTTAAGAGCACCATCCCGGCGCGACGAAAAGTGGAAGACCTTCGTTACCTCCTGGGGGCAAGATCCTCCTGCAACTCGCCAACCGGGATTGACAACAGACGGGAAGCGAAAATGGTGCCCTGACAGCTATTCAATTGCGGATGGATGGGGAGTCACAGAAACTCTGCAACCCAAAACATCCTGCAACTGTAGAAGGGAGTCAGTCACCCCCGAAGAACGGGATTTCAAAAGAAGAGACCCATCCTTCAGAGGGCGGATATCATAACGACAGGGAACCCCCACCGTCTTAAGACGCTGAAACACCCGTTCCGAGTTGCCCGGAAGGGAGCCAGCGGAAGGGCGGAGAACAAGGAACCTGTCCACTGGACAGAAATTGACAGCAGGGACAGGTCCATGTGTAACGGTAACCGAGAGTGGGCGAGAGAACGAGGGCCGCGAAGACCCCGCCCTACGGCCACCACGAGTCCGGCCACGAGAGCCAGACGCCGCAGAGGACGAGAGGGGGCCATACGGCTTTAAGGTCAATCCAGCGGAGGCATTGTAGAAGTCTTATCCAAATCCATGGGCGGGCCAGAGTCGTCAACAGGAGGGGATTGAAGTTTTGAAATTGAACCCATAAACAATAGCTTTACAAAAAAGACAGTCTCGGACCCAAGGCAATGCACCATCCGCCGCTGCATCCTTCAAGGCGCCGGCCCAACGTCCCGGGTAGCCCGCCCCCCAACCTGACTGTCGTTTTAAAAACAGCAGATTGGCTCTACGGAGGTTTGTCCGTGAAGGGCCTAGCAAAGACCCAATCCAGACGCAGCAGCGGTCCGGGCGCCCGTACCGTCCCCAGAGCACGGCTCAGCCACGGAGCGATGCCCCCCAGCGGGTGCACCCGATGACCCCAAGACTGCAAAATACAAACAGAGGGAGGGGGGGAGATACTACAATTGACAGAGGCCCAAGACCGAATCAAGACAAAAGAAATTCCGGGAAAGACGGAAAAAAAGGGAGCAAAAAGAAAAGGAAAAAAAAAACGCAACTAGGTAACTCTTCGCCCACACCCCGCGAGGAGTTGAGGAAACCCCAACAACCCACGAGGTGTACGAGCCCCCTCGGCCCGGCAAGCCGGAATACCTAATCAGAATGGCATTGAGCTCAGCCGTGAAAACGGAAGCCTCATCAGGCAGTCGGGGGAAATAGAAGCAATTATTTTATTTATATATTCAATATTTCGTTAGAAAAAATCGTCAGAATCGTATGAGGTGCCAAAACCAACCGAGAGCGCACAATCCCTATGTACAAATCCCAAAACAACTAAAACTTAATGGCATTAAGCTGAATATCTGCTCGCATATTCATAAAATATTGTACAAGGCAGCTCCTGTTAATTATGGATATCGTGCAAACACTTCGGTGAATTTAAGACATAATTGTTACTTCCAAAAGCCTAACTTCACACTTAAAAAAGTCAAGGAGATCGGGCGACCCGTGGTTAAAAAATAACTTAAACGTGTTTTATTGTAACGCGCGTAGTATCAGAAATAAATTAAACGAATTTAAGGCGATAATTTATTCCGGCAACTACTATATATCATAGTTGCGATCACTGAAACGTGGTTAAATACCGTGACTCGGGACTTGTTGGGGGAACTTGAAATGTCGAGTTTTAAACTCTCTACTAATGATAGATTACATGGCTTGGTGGCGGCGTTTTGCTGTACATTCGTAATGCCCTTAGGGCTATCGAGGTTAAGATAAATTTTCCGGCAGCAATTAATGCGATATGCGTTGAAGTTAGGGCGCGTAGTCTTAGTTTCAATTTTGTTGTTCAACCCCTCGATACCGATACTAGATTTTACACATTTCTTAGTAACTTTATTAATAATCGGAATAGTATAGTTGTCGGAGACTTTAACTGCCCTAACGTCAATTACGAGACTTTTACTGGTAACGTTGAGGGTTTGAGATTGATTGAGTTCATGGAAGATAATTTTTTACGACAGATGATTACCGAACCAACGCGCGGTGATAATATTTTAAATGTGGTGATGACGAACGGCGAAAACATAGTGGAAGGTTTAGAAGTAGGCGAGAGTTTAGGATGTAGTGATCATCAAATTCTAAGGTTTAAGTTATTGATAGAAAACACTAAGGATAGTGACGTAATAGAAGTCCCTGATTTTCGTAGGGCCAATTTTGATAGTTTTGCGGATAGGATGAGAATAGTGGACTGGGGTGACTTATTTATGGGCAATGACCCAAATTTGCATTGGGAGGCGTTTAAAGATAGTTTCTTGAATATCGAAAGGGAATTTATTCCTCGTAATCCCAAGCGCGCTAGAAATCATGGTAGGCCTAAGTGGTGGACTAGGGAAATAGGCGAGTTCATAAATGAGCGTAACAGAGCGTATAAATTTAAGCGCAATGGCACGGTAGCTAACGCTAATAGATATATCGAGCTTCGACGTCAGGTTAAAAGATCAGTTAGGAATGCTAAGCGTAATTTAGAGATACTTATAGCTGTGGATAGTAAACATAACCCAAAAAAGTTTTTCGATTACGTGAATAATCGTAAGCCGATAAAAGATAATATAGACCCTCTCGTGGACGCTAATGGCGCTTTGGCTTTCGACGCTCAGGCGATGGCGGGTATTTTTAATAACTTTTTTGCGACAGTTTTTACCGTAGAAGACGTCAATAATGTCCCTGACGTGGACGATATCGTTCCATTTAGCAGCGAGACTATTTTGGATGAAATAACTGTTTACGAGGGTGAGATTGCGCATTATATCGATAAGTTAAAAGTTAGCAAAGCTCCAGGTCCTGACGCGTTTTATCCTAGACATCTGAAGGATTTGAAAGACGTTGTCGTAGGCCCCTTAACTAAGATTTTTAATCAGTCACTGGAGACGGGGATTATTCCTGAAGACTTCAAATTAGGTATCGTCGTGCCCATTTTAAAAAAAGGCGACCGCACAGTAGCTAGCAATTATAGGCCCATTAGCTTAACGTCAATTGTCGGTAAACTTTTGGAATCCGTAATTAGGGATCGTATCATCGAACACTTAGGAAGTCGCGATTTGATTAATAGTGGTCAGCATAGGTTTTGATGCCATAGATCTTGTTTAACTAATTTGTTAGAATTTTATAACGAAATAGTGCACGCGAATACGATAGGCATAGAGCGGCTGACGTTATTTATTTAGATTTTAAAAAAGCGTTCGATACAGTTCCGCATAGAAGACTAATTGCGAAAGTTAAAACGCACGGTCTACATGCGGTCAGGTAGCTAACTGGTTAGAGGAATGGCTTCGTGCTAGGAGACAGGGTCGTTGTTAATGGTAGTGAATCGGGGTGGTTGGATGTAGGTAGCGGTGTTCCACAGGGTTCAGTGTTAGGCCCACTGCTATTCGTAATTTACATTAACGACACAGATGTAGGATTGACTAGTAACGTGTCAAAATTCGCGGACGATACTAAAATAGGCGGTAAGGTTGTTAACGAGGACGATAGAAATAGGTTCCAAGACGATGTAAATAGGATTATGGAGTGGACGGATAAGTGGCAGATGCAATTTAACGTAGACAAATGTAAAGTTTTGCATATAGGTTCTCGTAACAATAATTACACGTACACGATGGATGGTAGAGAGTTAGCGAGCGTTGACGAGGAAATAGATTTAGGCGTACGCGTATCTAAGGATTTAAAAGTTAGGAACCAGTGCCTGGAGTCTTGAGCTAAAGCTAATAGGATGTTTGGCGCGTAATTTCGAATTTAAATTGAAGATATTATATTGCCCCTTTACAAGTCCCTAGTCAGGCCTCATTTAGAATATGCCGTTCAGTTTCGGTGCCCGTATTTGCGTAAGGATATTGATAGGTTAGAAAGGGTTCAGCGTCGTGCCACGAAACTAATTCCGTCACTGCGCAACAAGCCTTATGAAGATAGGATTAAGGAGTTAGACTTGCATTCACTCGAAACTAGGAGATTAAGGGGGGAGCTTATTGAAGTTTTCAAAATCGTTAATAAAATCGATAACGGAAATTTTGACAAACTATTCACTTTCGATAATAGCAATACTCGTAATAACGGATTTAAGTTGCGTGGCAGACGTTTCATTACTAATATCGCTAAAAACGTCTTTACATTTAAAGTAATTGATAAATGGAATAATCTTCCCGTGCCCGTCGTGAACTCAACCAGCGTTAATATGTTTAAGAACCGTTTAGATAGGCATTTTAAAAATATTAACGTTGTTTAATATAATAATAAAACATCCCCCCTTTTCCCTCCGAGCCGCCCCCTTTTCCCCCTCCCTCGTTAGAATTATTAACGTTGTTTAATATAATAAAACCATTAACAACAGGAGCTCTGGTGGTAGTGATCGAGGATGAGTCTGTTGACGATAATGCCAGCTTGTGACATGCCAGCGTGTGATGCCAACAAAAAAAAAAAAAAAAAAAAAGACTAACACGAACTTAGTTGTAGTTCGTAGCGTAAACTAAAACACTTTGTTATTCTCTCTCTCTCTCTCTCTCTCTCTCTCTCTCTCTCTCTCTCTCTCTCTCTCTCTCTCCCGCAGGGGGTATAAAGGTTATGCACGTTCCTTCTGGGTGTTGTAAACTTTATACTTGGGGTGTGACAGCCCTCCGGTCCCGAGTCGTGGGAATCTAGAGAAATTGGCTGCCAATTCCTTTAGGTTCTCTCTCTTTCGGGAGGGCGGGTGAAGTCTGTTGTACAAACCTGTCCCGTGGGTTACTAGGACCCCTTCCCATCCCACTCTGTCCTTTTAGCTTAGGTTAGGGATGTTCTCCTCTGACTGCAAAAAAAAAGAAAAACTTTTAGTATTGTCTTTTTCTCTACTGTTACGATTAGGACGCTACTGCTATCTCATGCGTGGGAAGAGAGGCTTGGAACCTCTATAAATAACACCATTTAACTTCAGTTGTAGGTAAATATTTAGAGGGGATAATAGCGAGTAGAATTGTTGACCATTTGGATTCCGACAAGCTACTTGGGGACTCCAACATGGGTTTAGACGGCATAGGTCGTGTCTCACCATCATGCTCGAGTTTTTCTACGTCATGTTGAGTGAGTATGATAAGAGTAGGGCGATTGATTAGAAGGCCTTTGATAAGGTACCTCACCGCCGGCTAATGGCCGAAGTGCGTGCGCTGGGTATTGGTGGGGAAGTAGGTAGGTGGATTGGAAACTGGCGAAAAATGCCACAAAGTTAATCCCTTTCGTTAGGCATATGGGCTACAATCGACGCTTAAGTGACGCGGGTTCAAAGATGTCGATTTTAGAAGCATGTTTAGTTCAAATGATAACCCAACTCGCAACAATGGTTAGAAGTTGGATTTGAAACGATTTAGGACTAGTATATGTGGGAATTACTTTAACACGTTGATAGTTTAAGATTAAAACATAAGAAAACTCTGCAGGAGTTCGCTTGCACGGTGTCTCTGTGAGCAAGCTAAATATAGAGCTATTTATATATTCTCCACTTTCCTGTAAAATTTCCTTGGCTACTTTTCCAGGGTCAAGTTTTTTCTTCAACCCTTTTCCGTACCTGCCTCTGGCAGGGAGGGAGCGGAGGGTGGGGAGAGAGCCTTCTACTTTTCTATCCAGTTTTCTACTACTGCTAGGATAGTTGAAAGAAAAATAAACTTTTAATAACAGGAACAGTTCCTCGGTGGATCAGTTCAAGAAAAGGTTAGACCAAATTTTGCACACTATTTGAGTGTGTAGAAAATTTTCCCTGGCACCCGTTGCCATTGGTACTCCTCGGTATGGGCCGCAAGGCCTTTTGAGGTACTTCTTTTCCTTGTAACTCCTTGTAACACTCTCTCTCTCTCTCTCTCTCTCTCTCTCTCTCTCTCTCTCTCTCTCTCTCTCTCACCTGGCTACACTCTTCAACAAATCGTTGGAGATGGGCCAGGTGACTGGGACTGGAGGGAAGCCAACGTGACCCCTATCTTTAAGAAAGGGGATCACGAAAGTCCAGGGAACTATCGTCCCATTAGTCTCACTTCAGTTGTAGGTAAATTATTAGAAAGGATAATAGCTGATAGATCGTTGACCATCTGGATTCCTACAAGCTGCTTGGGGACTCCCAACATGGGTTTAGACGGCATAGGTCGTGTCTCACCAACTTGCTCGAGTTTTTCCACGTCATGTTGAGTGAGTACGATAAGAGTAGGGCTATTGATATACTTTATCTCGACTTTCAGAAAGCCTTTGATAAGGTACCTCACCGCCGGCTAACGGCGAAAGTGCGCGCGCTGGGTATCGGTGGGGAAATAGGTAGGTGGATTGAAAACTGGCTGAGGAATAGGCGGCAGAGGGTGGTAATTAAAGGGGCTAGATCGGGTTGGGCCTCGGTCACTAGTGGGGTTCCTCAGGGTTCCGTTTTGGGGCCACTGTTGTTTATCATTTACATAAATGATATCGACGGTGGCATCGTCAGTCGGATCGCCAAATTCGCTGATGACACCAAGCTTGGGGCCAAAGTTGGGACGCCCGAAGCGATCGAGGAACTGCGTGCGGACCTAGGTAAGATAGGAGAGTGGTCCGAAAAATGGCAAATGCCGTTTAACTTGGGTAAATGCAAAGTGATGCACATTGGCTACGCCAATCCCAAGTCGGACTACTCGATGTTGGGTAGTAATATCGAGGTGACTGATTTAGAAAAGGACTTGGGTGTGCTAATTAGCAGCGACCTTAAGTTTACGAAACAGTGTGTAGAGGTGGAAAAGAAAGCCCAGAAACTATTGGGTTATATCAGGAGGCAATTTCAGTTTCGGAACAAGGAGATTGTGCTCTCACTGTACAATTCCCTTGTTCGGCCGCACCTGGAGTATGCTGTGCAGTTCTGGTCGCCCACCCTCAGGAAAGATATTGAGAGGCTGGAGCGAGTGCAGGCGAGGGCCACAAAGTTAATCCCTTCCGTTAGGCATATGGGCTACAATCGACGGTTACGCGCCCTGAACTTGTTTTCGCTTGAAACTCGGAGGCTGCGCGGTCAATGATCGAGGTTTTCAAGCTCTTACGCGGGTTGAACGATGTCGATTTTAGAAGTATGTTTAGTTTAAATGATAACCCAACTCGCAACAATGGTTGGAAGTTGGATTTGAAACGGTTTAGGACTAGTGTGTGTGGGAATTACTTTACGTATAAGATCTGTGACACATGGAACAGGTTACCTTCGGAAGTTGTGAACAGTTCCTCTGTGGATCAGTTCAAGAAAAGGTTAGACCAAATTTTGCACACTATTTGAGTGTGTAGAAAATTTTCCGTGGCACCCGTTGCCATTGGTACCTCCTCGGTATGGGCCGCAAGGCCTTTTGAGGTACTTCTTTTCCTTGTAACTCTCTCTCTCTCTCTCTCTCTCTCTCTCTCTCTCTCTCTCTCTCTCTCTCTCTCTCTCTCTAACCGCTTTAGTCTCCTGTGCTCGAAGGAGGAAGACACCGTTTTGATTGGGGACTCACAGATCAGGGGCCAGGAGAAGTACTTTGCTTCTGCAAACCGGGATGGGAGGAAGGTAAGGTGCTTACCTGGGCGGGGAACGACTCACTTAAGGAAGGAGGTAGAGAAGGTGCGCGTGGCTAGTCGGAGGACTGCGATCGTTGTCCACGCTGGTGGCAACGACCTGTTCCTCAAAGGCGGTAGGGTAGGTCTTTCAGAGGGATCATCACCGAGATCATGTCTCTTGCGGATGATCTAAAACTGAAGACAGACAGGGGAATGTTAATGGGAATTTTACCGCGAATGAATGCCAGTGACCACGCACTCAGTAAGGTCATTGGCATCAACGAGAGGTGCAAGACTTGTGCGTCCGCTGGGCGTGAGTTTATTGACCCCTTCGACGCATTTTCGGTAGGTGGGACCTTTACCAGAGAGATGGTGTCCACCTCAATAACAAGGGTAAAGGTGTGCTAGGCGCGCTGCTCGACCGGCACCTATACAGAATGGTGAGGTCGAGTCCGGGGAGAGATGATGGGCCCCCACCGGGGAGGGATGATGATGAGCCGGTGGCGGACGTACCTTCAACTGAAGGGTGCGTCCAGTACAGGTGGGTGACCCTCCTCCTACGTTGGAGGGGGCTCAGGCTCCTGCGGAAGTTGCCCCCTCGTTAGTGAGGGGCTCTTCAACTCCCGACAGCCCTGGCTGTTCGGGAAACGGGTCGTGCTAGGGGGCGGTCAGAATAGGGGGCTCCCTCCGTGCAATGCTTTTTAATGCTAGGTCGATTAGGAACAAGTTTTGCGAGCTACGGGCGCTCTTAGCATCAGAATACCAGGATATCGTTGCTATCACCGAGTCCTGGATTCATACTGATCGTAGGGACTACGTTGGGGAGTTCGAAATTCCCGGGTATAGAATGTTTCGCAAAGACCGCACCCGTGGGGAGGGGGGTGGGGTACTAATATACGTCAGAGACACGTTGAGTCCGGTTGACTGCCAGTTCCGGTCGGAACGGGAGCTGCTTGGCGTCGATCTGAACGTGGGAGGGACGAACTATAGGTTAATCTTGGTGTACAGACCTCCGCATCTCCTCCTCGAGGAGGATACAGCCCTGTACACCGAACTCAGTAGCCTGCTAGGGGATAGGGTGTGTGTAGTTTTAGGAGACTTCAACTGTCGCGGCATAAAGTGGGAAAACAGGACTGCCGATGCTGAAGGGAGGAGGCTAGTTGACTTTGCTGATGAGAACTTCCTCACTCAGTGGGTCAACGAGCCTACACGAGGCGAAAGCGTTCTAGACTTAGTGTTCACGACCGAAGACAACCTCGTCACTGGCCTCACCGTTGACGAATCATTGGGCGGGAGTGATCACGGTCTTATTAGGTTCCGTGTGTGCGTCCCTCGGGTGAAGCGTAGTAACTCGAGAGGCAGTAAGCTCGATCTCCGGCGGGCGAACTTTGTTAGCCTCAGGGATAGCGTAGGAGAGATGGGGTTAGAGGTTGGCGGCGATGTTGAGGGAGTGTGGAGTGCATTCCGGGACGAGTTTATGGTGCTGCAGTCTGCTGCCATACCCTCAAAACCGGTCACCCCTGCTTCAACGCAGCCTAAGTGGTTCAATCGTGACATCGCTTCGGCTATCCGAAATAGGAAAGTAGCGTATAGGAGGGCGAAGGCCAATCGTTCCCACGAGAACACTGAAGCGTATGTCCGCCTGTGTAGGGAAGTGAAGGCGAAGGTTAGGCTAGCGAAACGTAACGAAGAACTACGGGTGGCAAGCCTCTGCAAGGGGAACCCTAAGGAATTCTTCAGTTATGTTAATAGTAGAAAGCCCATTAGAAGCATGATAGGTCCGTTAAAGGACGGAAGCGGCGTTCTGCGGACCTCCGACGCGGACATCGCTAATGTGCTTAATGAGTACTTTGCGGGAGTGTTCACCAGGGAGGATACCCGCGTCATCCCCGAGCCAGGCGTGAGGCACGAAGGTGCTGGCCTGGATAATGTTAGATGTACCGCGACAGTCGTTGCCGATAGAATAGACAAACTGAGCGCGTTTAAGGCTCCTGGGCCAGACCAGTTTCTCCCCAGAGTGTTGCGAGAAGTGCGCGACCAGGTGGCTCCCCACCTGGCTACAGTCTTCAACAAATCGTTGGAGATGGGCCAGGTGCCTGGTGACTGGAGGGAAGCCAACGTGACCCCTATCTTTAAGAAAGGGGATCACGAAAGTCCAGGGAACTATCGTCCCATTAGTCTCACTTCAGTTGTAGGTAAATTATTAGAAGGGATAATAGCTGATAGGATCGTTGACCATTTGGATTCCTACAAGCTGCTTGGGGACTCCCAACATGGGTTTAGACGGCATAGGTCGTGTCTCACCAACTTGCTCGAGTTTTTCCACGTCATGTTGAGTGAGTACGATAAGAGTAGGGCGATTGATATACTTTATCTCGACTTTCAGAAAGCCTTTGATAAGGTACCTCACCGCCGGCTAATGGCGAAAGTGCGCGCGCTGGGTATCGGTGGGGAAATAGGTAGGTGGATTGAAAACTGGCTGAGGAATAGGCGGCAGAGGGTGGTAATTAAAGGGGCTAGTTCGGGTTGGGCCTCGGTCACTAGTGGGGTTCCTCAGGGTTCCGTTTTGGGGCCACTGTTGTTTATCATTTACATAAATGATATCGACGGTGGCATCGTCAGTCGGATCGCCAAATTCGCTGATGACACCAAGCTTGGGGCCAATGTTGGGACGCCCGAAGCGATCGAGGAACTGCGTGCGGACCTAGGTAGGATAGGAGAGTGGTCCGAAAAATGGCAAATGCCGTTTAACTTGGGTAAATGCAAAGTGATGCACATTGGCTACGCCAATCCCAAGTCGGACTACTCGATGTTGGGTAGTAATATCGAGGTGACTGATTTAGAAAAGGACTTGGGTGTGCTAATTAGCAGCGATCTTAAGTTTACGAAACAGTGTGTAGAGGTGGAAAAGAAAGCCCAGAAACTATTGGGTTATATCAGGAGGCAATTTCAGTTTCGGAACAAGGAGATTGTGCTCTCACTGTACAATTCCCTTGTTCGGCCGCACCTGGAGTATGCTGTGCAGTTCTGGTCGCCCACCCTCAGGAAAGATATTGAGAGGCTGGAGCGAGTGCAGGCGAGGGCCACAAAGTTAATCCCTTCCGTTAGGCATATGGGCTACAATCGACGGTTACGCGCCCTGAACTTGTTTTCGCTTGAAACTCGGAGGCTGCGCGGTCAACTGATCGAGGTTTTCAAGCTCTTACGCGGGTTCAACGATGTCGATTTTAGAAGTATGTTTAGTTTAAATGATAACCCAACTCGCAACAATGGTTGGAAGTTGGATTTGAAACGGTTTAGGACTAGTGTGTGTGGGAATTACTTTACGTATAAGATCTGTGACACATGGAACAGGTTACCTTCGGAAGTTGTGAACAGTTCCTCTGTGGATCAGTTCAAGAAAAGGGTAGACGAAATCTTGCACACTATTTGAGTGTGTAAAGACATTTAGGACCTCAGTCTGCGGAAATTTCTTTTCCTATAAAATAGTTAATATCTGGAACCAACTTCCCTCAGAGGTTGTTTCCAGTCAAAGTGTAAATGTGTTTAAAAATAGGCTAGACAAAGTACTGAATACTCTCATGTGAGCAAACTAAATATAGAGCTATTTATATATTCTCCACTTTCCTGTAAAATTTCCTTGGCTACTTTTCCAGGGTCAAGGTATTTTCTTCAACCTTTTTCCGTACCTGCCTCTGGCAGGGAGGGAGCGGAGGGTGGGGAGAGAGCCTTCTACTTTTCTATCCAGTTTTCTACTACTGCTAGGATAGTTGAAAGAAAAATAAACTTTTACAAAATTTTCCCTGGCACCCGTTGCCATTGGTACCTCCTCGGTATGGGCCGCAAGGCCTTTTGAGGTACTTCTTTTCCTTGTAACTCCTTGTAACTCTCTCTCTCTCTCTCTCTCTCTCTCTCTCTCTCTCTCTCTCTCTCTCCCTCCCTCTTTATTTGCATGTCTGTAGTTTGCATGGTATGATAGTGTTTGAGTTAAGAACGTGTTGCATGGTTTGTAATGCGTTCTAATTTTACTTCTTTTCATCTTCCACCCCTTTCCGGCGGAGTGGGCTCCGTCCTCTACCTCCCTATGGAGTGGAGGACCGGTCTGCAACCGCTGGAGGTATGTGTTGCCTTGAGTTAAGAATGTGTTGTTCTTTGAGTTAAGAATGTGTTGCATGGTTTGTAATGCGTTCTTATTTTACTTCTGTTCATCTTTCACCCCTTTCCGGCAGAGTGGGCTGCATCCTCTACCTCTCTATGGAGTGGAGGACTGGTCTGCAGCAGCTGGAAGTATTCTCTTCGACTATTTTTCCGACTTGTCGGCAGATGGTGATGGTGTCTTTCTTTCTCTCTCTGAATGAATTTTAACCCACGAGTGATAGGTTTTGCTACTTACTTAACCCCTTATTCTTTTCTTTTAACCCCTTACTTTCTTCTTTCTCTCGGGCTAACCTTAGAGTGGATCTTAGGGTCTTTGTTAGCCTTAGCTTCTGTAGATCCATACGAAGGAGTTGATATTTCGAATAATCTTGAAATATTTAGAAATGAACGCTTCTCTTGGAAATTTTTTAATTCAGTTAGAAAAATCTTAGAAGAGTACTACCTTCTTTCCTTCTTCCTCCTCCTCCTCCTCCTTTCATCCTATTTTATTTCATTTCTCCTAAAGCCATTTTATGTGTAAATTACTGTTTTCTTTAAAATTAAAATATTTACCTCTTTTAAATTAATACAAATCGGTATTATCCAATGAATGATTTCGATAATTAATCCAAATTTCTGTATGTAAGTGTAAGTAGGTAATTATTGCCATAAAAGGTAACGTTCATCCTCATATTTGGCGGTTCTGAAGATGTAGTACTTAAAATGCTATGTTCTTACTGAAAAATTGTTCTTTCTATATTGTCTTTTGAACAATAAGCAATCTTAAATTATTATACATTTTAGTATAAGAAATACAACTTTGCAATATACGGCTTTGGTCAAATCTGGTAATTCCTTTTTCTAACGAAAGATTTTTATCATTGTACAATATCTAGTAAAAGTATATAATAAGCCTTAAAAATATTTCGTGCCACCGGAATATTCAGAAATATTTTTTCAAATTTTAACCCGTATTCTCGTTCTCTCTTCCTAAGTCTCTTGTAGCATCAGTAATGCAGAGGTTGGGGAATGCGAGTGAAGTAATGGTAATAATTATAATAGAGGAAAAGTGGGTCACGAAAGAATTAGTGGAAAAGTTAATGGTGAGACGGGTAGCGGATGAGTGTAATAAGAGTAAATAATGAATTCAATGTTAAAGATGCAGAGCAATTGGATATGAGCGAGATGTGGAATGTGTACCAGGAATGTCTGATTTGGAATGCAAGGAGTATGTGTGGGATTGCAAAGAAGAGGGCAACAGCATGGTGGGATGCCGAGGTTGCATCAGCGGTTATGCGTAGAAGGACAATGGATGTTGTGCGTGGTGCAGGGTAACTGTGACAGAGAAGAAAGTCGAAGAAGAGAGATTATGAAGAGTGCAAGAGAAGTGTGAAGAAACTAGTGCAGCGGAAGAAACGTTAATGAGTTCGAAAGGAGGATGAATGAAAATTATGTAGAGAATAGAAAGTTGTCCTGGAAGGAAGTGCAGAAATGAGAGTAGGGGATGAAAGTGGAAGAATGCTTACAGCAGATGCGTATTTACGAAATAGATAAAAGGAATATTTCGAGGGTTTGATGAATGGAAGAGATGAAAGCAGTGCATATATAAATATGGTGGGATCTGGCGGTGTGAGGACAAAAATGATCGGAATATTACCTGTATTTTTAACGATATATTAGCTCTGCTTTTACTAAAGAAAATTTAAATAACTGATTTTAATTCTCTAGATTCTGTAAACTCGGGCGTTCTTGATAAAATTCATATACAGAAGGGTGATGTTAAGCAAGTGATTAATACAATGAAGTCAAAGCTGCGGAACCTGATAAAGCTGGTTACCAAAGTTTTTGTCAGATATTTTTACTTTAACTATATGTAATTTTTTACGTTGATTACGGAAATGAAAATAAAATTTTTCTATCACCCGCAGTTTTAGAGTGACACGAATTTATATTACTTAGGATTTGAGTCAGAATAGGAAGGAGGCGGGGTCTCCCCCTTGCTCCTCCTCTGCTTATAAGTTGCTACATGTCACTGTTGACTTTCATTAGTCAGTTACTCACTTGATTTCGCTCAGTGAACTTTTTAGGCGAGTTCAATATGTATTTTCTACTTTGATATTGCTATTACGTCTATAAATTAGTCCAAATTTCATTTTCGATTCACTCAATATTGGTAGGTGATAGACAAATTTTGAGGTCATTTTTCAACTCGGCTGTAAAAAACCTATAAGATCCACCAATTTTTGTTCAGGTGGCAAAAAATTCTTTTTTGTCATGCAGTGTTAATATACACTAAACAGGGTGTATGATAAGTAATTTCCTATTTTAAAATTCTTATAACTTCCCTATTTCTTACTCAATTTTAATAAAACAAACTGTAAGTTATTCAATATTTATTGAGGTTTTATTGAGCACTTCCTCATTTTTCTATCGATGTACGGACATAGCTGCATGACAAATTTCCAGGACGATGGATTAGAAGACGTGGTGCGCATGAATGACCTGCTCGCAGCCCAGACCTAACACCTTGTGACTTCTTTCTTTGAGGTTGGCTAAGGAAGAAGTTTATCGCTACAAACCTAAAGATGTTGATGAACTTGGGGAAAGAATTAACCATGTTCTCAACAATGTTCCTGAACGCATGTTGCGAGCAGCAGTGGACAACATACCTGTTCGTCTAAGGAAATGTTGTGATGTTGCAGGAGCATATGTAGAAGTGTAAAGTGCATGTGAATGAAAATCTCGATAAATACTGAATAATTTAGTTTTTATTTCATTAAAATTGAGTAAGAAATAGGGAAATTATACAATTTTAAAATAGGGAGTTACTTATTATACACTCTGTACATGCTAGATTTCTCAGAGAAGGGGAGGATAGCTTATCCGAGCCACTATTTTGTATGCTAGATCTGTTAATTATGCAGAGGTACCAGATGAATAGAAAAAAGCAAATGTAGTTGCCATTTACAAAAAGGGTAGTTAAAAGGAGAGAGGAAATTATAGGCCTGTTAGTTTAACATCTTTGGGAGGAAAGATACTGGAAAGAATTATGAAGAACAATATTAAAGTTCATTTGGAAAATTTTAATATTATTGCAAGTTCCCAACATGGATTTAGATCAGGAAGGTCTTGTTTGTCTAATCTCTTAGACTTTTTAGTTTGTAATTGATCAGATAGATAATGGAAGTGATGTAGCTGTTATTTATTTGGATTTTAGTAAGGCATTAGACAAGGTTCCACACTGGAGATTTCTATATAAATTAAAAGCTCGTGAGATATTGGGGTCAGTTATAAATTGGTTAGAAAAATGGTTACATGACAGAGAACAGAGTAATTCTAAGTGGTCATGAATCTGGGTGGCAGAAAGTGAAATGTGAGGTACCACAGGGATCAGTGTTAGGTCCATTACTCTTTATTTTATATCTAAATGATTTAGAGAAGGGAGTAGGTAATAAAGTTTCTAAATTCGCAGGTAATACAAAAGTAGTTGCTCCAGTTACAAATATAGAAAATTCTTATAAAGTACAAAAAGATCTTGATAGATTAGTTGCCAGGACTAGAAATGGCATGGAATTCATTGTTTAAAAATGCAGTGTCATCCATTCTGGTATAAATAATAAAAACTTTAGTTATGAGATGCAAGGAAACTGGTTAGAGGATATTAGACGGGAAAAAGATTTTGGCATTACAGTTAGTTGTGGTCTAAAATTTTCTGAGCAGTGCTTAGAGGCAAGAAATAAGGCAAACGCAAATAAAATGCTAGGTGTTATTAAAAGGAATGTTAGTTACAAGAGTAAGGAAGTGGTTTGTAAATTATATAATTCTTATGTTAGGCCTCACTTAGAATACTGCATTCAAGCTTGGTCCCCTCATTTTAGACATGATATTGATACGCTTGAAGGTGTGCAACGTAGAACAACCAAGCTTATCCCTAACCTAAGAAGATTGGATTACAAGGAAAGGTGAAAAGAATTGGGTATGTTTAGTTTTGAGAGACGTTGTATGAGGGAAGATATGATACAATTGTTTAAAATATTTTCAGGTTTGGACAATTTAGATGCAAGTAACTCTTTTTTTATTATAGTCTGATAGAAAAACTCGAGGGTATAATAATAAAATTAGATAACAGACTTGTAGACTTGATCTACGAAAATACTTTTGTAATCATATAGTAGAGTAGTAGATTTTCTTTTCTTTTGTTCATACTCTTATTACTAAGCTGGAATAGGGCATCGATGCCAGACATTCCCAGCTGTCGAATGAGATTGCATCCAAGGGTTTTCCTTAGAATGCCAACCGTATCCTTCAGTGCAACAATTTGTACCTCGGTAGCTTTTGGCTGGCCAGGGATCGCCTTTAGATTAGATGTTAGGTTCTTTTTTATGAGTTCCAAAGCGCCTATTATGATGGGTATAATGGTCACCTCTTTGAGTCCCCAGTTTCTTCTGATGTCATACATTAATGCCTGGTACTTGGTGACTTTTTCTCTCAGCTCTGTTGAGGCCATAATCATTTGGGACACTTACTTCAATTAGGGGAGCCTTTTCTTTTTTTTTTTGGTTTTGTTCCATATTATTATGTCCGGCCTTATTGCAGCATTTTCTGTAAAAGATCTAGTTGAGACTATATGTTCGTAGTAAATGGTGGTTGTTTTTTCCAGTTATGGGTGTGGGCTCATGGTCCCATATATATTTGCTGCAGTCTATTAGTATTGTAGAACATAGGGTCAGGTGTAAGTATTTATAAATTTTATTGTCTTGTGGTGTAGTACCTATCGCCTATGAGCACCTTACATATCAGGTGCCCAACACTTTCGACCTCTGTGTGGCATAATCTGCACTTATTGTTTGATAAGCTAGGCATTTGTTATTAGGGCGAGATCTTGTGCACCTAATATTGTCTCTCTTGGTCATATTGCAGCACTCCCCTTAGCCATTCCAGTGAGCTTTCCTTGCTCTAGTAGTCTTTCTTCAATTCTTGATGATAAAATCCAGCACGCTGATGTTGATCCCACTCCTCATTGTTGGAAAGGAACTTTTTGGTGAACCTGTCACGGCTCCTCCTGACGATCTTTGTGGCTGGTTTTGGTCTGATTCCACCTCATCGACCAGGCACTCTCCTCCGAAGTGCTGCGCCAGCTTTGCCATTGAGGTCTGTTGACTGGTTTGGTTGTCTTGATGATCACGGACTATTGCACTGGCAGGGTTTGAAGAGCTTCTTAGGTACTGTCCCACACTCACAATTGTTGAGCGGTACAAATGGTTTATTTTAGCGAGTCCTTAAACCTCCATATTTTCTGGACAAATACAATCTGGGGAGGCATTGTTTCCTATAGGTGACCTTGTTGAGTGTTAGTATTTTCCTTGTTTTAACATCCAATTTATTTAATTTTGTCTGTGGCCAGTCTATTACGCCAATACTGTAACTTATGATAGGGATGGCTAGTTGGTTTATTGGTTATTTTGTTTTTGTTTGTTGAGTTTTACAGATTTTTTTTTACTCTACGTACATACTCCCCTCCAATTTTCTCCCACATCTTACTGTGTTGTACCACATCATTTTCTTCTATAGCCAGGTATTTGTAGAGGGGTGTCCTCTTCCAGATCTCTAATATCATTCTTTATATCCAGAGGGATGTTCTCTGTTTTCACCTTTTTCCCTTTTCTTAGTGTGCTCTTGGCACATTTATGAAGACCAAATTTTATGATGTTTGTGGAGAAAGTATGCACTATCTGTCGTAGTAGTTGTAGGTTGCGGTCCGAATCTGCATATAATTTTAAGTCATCCATAAAAAAGAGGTGGTTAATAGGTTTGTCGGGGTTTCTTTGTCTGGTTTGGCTTAGGTTATAGCTGATGTTACTGTTTTTTTAAGAGTTTGCTTAAAGGGTCCAGAGAAACACGGAAGAGGAGGGGAGAGAGAGACTATCCCCTTGGAATATGACCCTCTGTATTCTAATCCCAGGGATGGTTATTTTTCCTTTGCTATGGTTCAGGATGATGGTAGTTTTCCACATATGTATGTGGTTTTCAGTTGTTCTTATAATGGTTGGGTGCACCTTATACAGTCGTAGACACTGCAATATCCAAGAGAGGAGGAGACTATCAAAAGCCTTTTGATAATCTATCCAAGCCATACTTAAATTTCTACCTTTTCCTACAGTCGTCCAGGATGGTCTTGTTTATTAAGAGCTGGTCCTTTGTGCCGAAGTAGTTTCTTGCATCCTATTTGTTCTTTCTTTTGGTCGTGTCCCAATTCGAGATGTTCGTGTATTCTGTCGGTAATTAAGCCAGTGAAGAACTTGTAGGTGGTGGTGAGGCAGCATATGGGCCGATATTTGTTTGGGAGCTGTTTCTGCTGTCTTAGGGATAATAGTAGTGTCTCCGCAAGTCAGCCATTCTGGTGTTGCCTCTTCTTTAAGGATTTTGTTGAAACAGACACTGTAATGGTGATGTAGTGGGGTTATTTGTTTTAACCAGAAATTTGTTAATTTGTCTGGACCAGGTTTTGGAAATTAGAAAAACTTGCAATTTTACTATGAGTTATGTTTATATCTTCTATTTTCACTTGCTGCTCTTATGTTTTGTATCCATTCTGCATTTTCATTATGATTTTCAAGGTTTTCAAAGAGATCTCCACTAGATTTCTAGCTGGGCATAATTTGGTGGTTCCTTAACTTCAATATTGGCCTTGATGAGTGTTCAATAGAAGTTTCTCAGGTTTGCAGTGAATTGGCTATTATGGTTTTTCATGTTTATTTGAGTTTGCTTGGTTTTATTCTCCTTGCTATGGCTTGGATTTCCTCCTCCAATTCCAGTGCCTTGTTGAGTCTTCCATGGGCTACTTGGGAGTGAATATACTGTTTTATCTGGTTTAGTTCTCTTCTGGGTTGTGTTAGCTGTTTTTGAAGTTTGTTTCCAAGGGGGAGGGGTCTTCAATTTTTGTCTTATGTTCTCTCTCACCATAAATTGGTTGGTGGTTTGGGATAAGTTTGCTGGTACTAGTCTATTGATGGCTGTGTGTACCTTTTCAAGCAGTTCTTTGAATTGCCTATTTTGTTTAATAAAAATTGGTTTGTCTTTCATGTTCAAATATTTTAGTTTCAATCAGATTTTATAATTCTTCCTCTACTATATTTGTATTGGGTCTATGGAAAAACCATACACGCTTACAGCATGGTATCATATGTGGTACCTTTATTTCTTAATTAAATATAAATTATTAATTAATTGAATTAAATATCTACAAAATTGCCTCGGGATTGGCGAAATAGCCTATTGGGAATGAAATAATTGCCATACGTACATAGAACCCATATGTAGGCATCGGGCCTGCATAACAACAAGAAAACCAAATTTATTGTTTCGTATTCAAACTTTTCCACTGCCAACTCATGAAAATTACATCGAGAGACGACTCAACGAACTTTGCGAAATCAGCAAGTAATAAAAATACGAAGATTATATTATATCGGCTCGCTCGGAGCTGCTTATGTTACAGCGATGCTTCAAGCAAGGAAGATGTGCTTTGTCTTCCTATAAGTTCTGAGTGAGGTCCTCTTGATATAAAACTTGATAACTATAAGAAGGATAGGCCTATTCCCTCAGGTGTTTAAATAGTGACTGCCTATATTAGTTACATCGAGAAAACTCATTGTGTAACTCCATAGTACCACGGCTCTACATCGAAAAAGATCGTCGCGCCCTACATCGAAACAGAAGCGAGGCCCAACGAAATAATAAGGTAAGGCAATTCCTTTCTTTACCATTAAGCAGCGCAAATACCGAAGGCAATTAAACACAAAGAAGTCCTTTGAAGATCTACATATGCATAACTATCTAACGAAAAAACGTAGGGCTTTTGTCGTTAACTCTCCACTGAAATCTGCTGGAAATTTCCAACGGATGAGGGTAACAGGCAATCAACCGATAGCCCTATATAGTTTTTTCACAGGGTCTATATCAAGGTCAGGCGATATTGGTGAAGAGGGAGGGGTACCAGAGTCTGTTGGGGATGAAGGTGGTGAGTCAGATGATCCAGATGAGCTGGATGGTTGAGAGTCGGATGGTCGAGGAGAGGTGGGTGGCAGTTGGGATGCCTCTTGGTTATTAAAGTTGCTAGTTGGGGGTGGTATTCATTGTACTTACATTTGCTATTGGGGTTGGGCGTAATGGCAAAAGGACTGGATGTATGATAGGGTTGTTTTTATTGAGGTCTGATATTTCTCGCTGCATGTGAAGTATTTTTGCTTCACAGAATTCATTCTAAGTTATGAAATTATGCCTTTGCGCTGTCAGTCTTCCTGCTGGGATATCTTTTTTGTAGGGGCAGAAGTGGAAAAAGATTTTCTCTATTCCCTAGTTATATCTTTGTTTGGAATGAGTTCCCAAATGATGTGGTAAACAGTGGCTCCTTAGTTTAAGAAAAATTTGCATGCTTTCATGAGTGAAAGAGTCTGTAGATCGTAAATAATGTATATTCTTAGCTTAAGTTATGTAGGCTACTCTGGTAGCTCTGTAAATATCTGTATGTTAATTAGTTGACTTAAAGATTGACACTTTGCACTTTATTTTGAAATATAGCTCATGACTTAGATAACCTCAATAGGTCACAGTGGCTTCATGTTTTCCAAATGAAATTTAGTACGAGGTTATTAGGGAACTTGCAGTATAAGTTTTCAGATTAGAATTAACTAGGGATCTACTTTAGTCAACAATGACCATCTAGTTCCTTGCTTCTCGAAGGGCGACTATAGGAAATTTAGCCAGTTGTTAGGCTAAGTAAAGTGGAATAATGAATTTGCCAGTAAAAATGCTATTGAGACGTGGTCTTGATTCAAAGAAATTTTAAAAGATGTGCGTTGTAGATGTATTCCTTTCAGAACTGTTGGGAATAACGAAATTAGGAAACCTTTGTAATCGAATCGGGAAATGACTAAAATTATTAAAAATAAGAAGGGTATTTAAGGAATTTAAAAGCAGTAATAGCCTTGTGGACTTAGATAATTGTAGGTAATTAAGAAATCATTTAAATACTGTAGTTTGATTAGGAAGAGCAAAAGGCATAGTAATTGTGATGCATATATCAGAATGCATGGACGAATGGGTGTGTGCCCGAAGACTGGAAGGAAACTGTAATTGTTCCACTCTACAAAATGAAAAGTGAAAAGAGCGAATGCAAGAATTACAGATATACAAGTCTGTGGAGTGTGGTGGGAAAGGTGTATGATGTGATAGAGTTCGAGGTATTACAGAATGCTTGGGGAGTGATGAACGAGAAGTGTTTTGAGGTGGAAAACCATGTGTAGATAGTGTTTGCAGTAAGACAGGTGATTCAGAAAGAATGCGAAAGTGATAGGGATTGAGTATGTATGGGTTTGCCGGTACTCTCTTGAATGCAGTGAAGAGTTTCTATGATGGAAGTAGTGCATGTGTGTGAGTAAATAAAGGACTGAGCGAATAGTTTGATATAAGCATTGGCGTGCATCAAGGATGTGTGATGTCTCCGTTGCTGTTCAACCTGTTTATGGATGGAGTCATGAGAGAGGTGAAAATATGATTGCTGGAAAGATGAATGCATCTGGTGTGCAATGAAAAGAGGTGGGGCCTGTGAAATCTCTTGTATGCAATGATTTCCTCAGATTGAGTGTGACATGCAAGAGGTGGTAGAGAGTTTTGTGGTGGTGTGCGAGAGGAGATTGTTGAAATTGAATGTCGGTAAGAGCACGTTTATTAATTGTAGAGAGTGAAGGAAATTCGAACTCTCGTGTAATGGTGAACACTAGAGATGGTACTCCTTTAAATATGGTAATTTTGTATTGCACAAAAGAGATACGAGTGCGGGTGAAGTTAATAGTAGAGTGAATCAAAGAAGAAAGGTAGTGGGTGCGCTGAAAGCGGTTGTGAGATGCTGCAATATGTTTGAGGGCGTGTTAGTGCCGACACTTCCGTACGGATGTGAAACATAACATTCACATGGCATGAAAGGGAGAAATCAAGACACTAAGAGCAGTTGAGATAGATATATAATCTGAGTATGTGGCAAGTGTCGGACTGACAGAATAAGAAATCGTGTGGTTCTGGAAAGATGTGGTGTTCAGAAGTCAGTGGAAGTGAAAATTGAGGAAAGTGTATTAAGTTGGTTTGAACATGTTAAAAAAATGGGAGATAAGAGTTGTAAAAAGAGTGTATAAGAGTATTTGCCAAGATAGAACGAGGAGAGGAAGGCCGGGATGATGATGGATGGACATGGTGAACGATTACGTGAGGAAGTGTGGACTTGATCAGGGTGATGCATGAGAAGTGATGGTGATGCCTAGAAACACCACCACGCATGGCGTATTAAGTGCCGTAGGTGTGAAATTTTTTTGTGGGAGCGTTTGTCCACCAGACTTTCTGTATGTGAAGGGATGTGTACGTTTTAGTTTCTACCTTTTCTCCTCTTCATTACCTTCTGTATTTTATATCTAATGCGTTTTTGTCTTTGCACCCCAACTTGTTGGGAAAAGAAATTTTGATAATGTATTATTTCTATAGAAAGGGGGGGGGGTGTTTCAAAAGGTTTTACCTAATCACAAAAAGGCGAAAGCGTGGCATAGAGCTATTGCTCAACCAATAGTATTTTTTAATTTTTTATATACTTCCCACGTTTTTTCCTTCGGCTAACTTATATAACTTTTTGAAGACGAACATTTTAACTAACAAACCAAATTCTTGACATTCAAATTTTTTTCCCAAATACAATTTTTTTCGACGAAAATGCTCAGTTTCCCACAGAAAAATGAAATTACATACTCGAACACAACCAGATCTAACCTAACCTAGTGTAACGTAACCGGGCATAATTAACTGTAACCCAACTTTATCAAACCTAACCGAATTAACTGTATAGTACCTAACTTTTATTTACAGAGAGATGTTGGAAGCTTCAAAACTAAAAAAAAAAAACCTCTATCGAAAGTATTTCAAAAAATTTATTTTTTCTTATTTGGTCTGTTGTTACTTAGTATGTGTGTGTGCGTGTATAGGTAAAACTTTACAAGACACCCGCATTGCCATGAAAGATGCTACAGTAACGAAACATATATCAATCGATAGAGCAGAAAAAATGGTGCAAGCAGCTACAGTATGTATCATTTTGAAAATATTAGAAAACAACAGTTATGACACTATGAAGATATTACTAGGCCTATCATAGCTTACACCATTTGGATCTTTTCCGTTTCATGTACTGTTCCCGATTTTGTTGAAAATAAGATATTTAATGTAGGTTAACTGAATGCCCGGTTAGGTCAACTGTACGCAGTTGACGATTGGTTAGGTTAAGTGTGTATATATATATATATATATATATATATACAGGGTGTTCCATAAGTCCGGCATCATAGGAAAAATAATAAAAAAAGGCAAAACAAAAGCTTTTATTTACAGAACGTGCTCAATATTTCCACCATTGTTTTCAATACACAAATTCAGACGTGATACCCAGTCAGCAAGCACACGGTGAATGATGTCAGGAGTAATGGTGTTACATGCCCCAATAATGCGCTGCCGCAAATGTTCAACACTCCGAATTTTCTCTGCGTATACCAGCGCTTTCAAGTGGCCCCAGAGATAAAAATCTAGTGGCGTGAGATCCGGGCTTCTAGCTGGCCATTCCACAGGCCCTCGACGTCCTATCCAATGACCAGGGAATTGTTGGTACAGGTATTCCCTTACTTGGGTGCTGTAATGTGCAGGAGCGCCGTCTTGCTGGAACCATGTTGGGAAATTTTCCTTCTTCGTTCAAGACACTGGGAAATGCTTCTTCCTTGAGCATACGTAGGTAGGTGCCTCCAGTGACATGTTCATCGAAAAAGAGGGGGCCTATGATGCGATCCTTCCAAATGCCACACCATACCATCACCCGAGATGCACCTTGTTCCTTTGAAGAGGTATACCAGTGAGGGTTGTTTTGAGACCAGTAGCGGGTGTTCTGTCGATTTACCTCCCATTTCCATAAAAAAACAACTGAACTGAACAGAATGGTGGACGGGAAATTGGCGTCCCGAGCATATTTTGTAGAAATAGAAAAATATGAATTTCTCCTATGATGTCGGACTTATGGGACACCCTGTATATATATATATATACAGGGTGGGCGGAAAGTAGCTCCCTATTTTGGATTGGTAAAAAAATACGTATATTATCCATTTATTTCAGAAGAAATAATATGAAAAGGTAGGCATACATGGTAGGTTTTCTCTAAAATTCAATGTGGGCTCCAACTCTTTCCACCAGCTTCTGGAGCCGCCCAGGAATGGCGTCCACTGACTTTAGCAGGAACTCCGGCGGGATGGAGGACATGACTTCCCGAATTCGGTCCTCCAGTTCTTCCAATGTCCTCGGTTTGGTGCGGTAGACTTCTTCCTTTACCCACCCCCAAAGAAAGAAGTCGCACGGTGTCAAGTCGGGGCTCCTGGCTGGCCATTGATGTGGACCACGACGACCCATCCAACGCCCAGGGAAGTGGGCATCCAGCCACTCACGGACAACAAGAGCGAAGTGCGGAGGGGCGCCATCTTGCATAAATATCAGATCGTCGATGTTCTCCCATGTGCTGACAACCGGCCAGACCTCGTTTCGCAACATAGCAAGGTACCGCTCAGCATTCATGGTGTTGCGCAGAAGGAACGGGCCCACAACCTGATCTGAGGTCATACCACACCACACCGTTACACTGAACCGATTCTGCCGTTTTTCAGCGGTAACCGTGCGACTTTTCTTTGGGGGTGGGTAAAGGAAGAAGTCTACCGCACCAAACCGAGGACATTGGAAGAACTGGAGGACCGAATTCGGGAAGTCATGTCCTCCATCCCGCCGGAGTTCCTGCTAAAGTCAGTGGACGCCATTCCTGGGCGGCTCCAGAAGCTGGTGGAAAGAGTTGGAGCCCACATTGAATTTTAGAGAAAACCTACCATGTATGCCTACCTTTTCATATTATTTCTTCTGAAATAAATGGATAATATACGTATTTTTTTACCAATCCAAAATAGGGAGCTACTTTCCGCCCACCCTGTATATATATATATATATATATATATATAAATTATCACTCAAACCCGCAGGGAAAAAATTATAAAACTGTGTTTAAAAAGGCTAATTAATTTCGGCCGGTCACAACCAAGCCCTTTTCAAAGCCATAAACTAGTTAAAATGTCTAAAAAAGTTATAAAACTTCCGTCCCGCCGAAGAGCGGAAGTTAAAATGACTGTTAAGGCATAATCACGGACAGAGAGATAGGGGTTGTTGTACATCTGGCAAAAGCAAAAAATTGCCCAGATTTCAAACATTCAAGATGAGAAATCTTGAAGTAAAAATCAATCCTGTACATCTGGCAGCCGGTCACGACCCGAAATTGAAGGTACGAAACTGTTAAGAAATCCCACCAGCTCATCCAAATCCACATGAGATTCCAAAATAACACGTGTCATCAACGTAACGGAACCAATTGACCCCCGGCACCAAAGATTCTGGCAAAAAATTAACTTCAAAGAATTCCATAAAAATGTTGGCTAAAATTGGAGAGAGGAAGAGCCCATCGGTAAACCTGTCTTTTGTCTGAAAAATTACCCGTTCAAAGAAACATTGTTTTAAGCAAAGTCTAACGTTAAAGCTCAAAAATAATTCCATAATCAAACGGAATGGTCTTAGGATGTTCATGAAGCCACTCTTCTCGGAACTGCAAGGTTAGATCCAAAGGGACTCTGGTAAACAAGGATACCACGTCAAAACTCACCAATTTTTTTTCCTGATAAGTCTGTACCTCGAAGTTTGTCAACAAACTCTGCAGAATTTTTAGGATGTGCTCCAGAGATTTGGCCTACTAATGGCGAAAGGAGACTCTAAAACCATTTAGACAGCTGTTCAGTAGAACTTCCCACATTAGAAATAATAGGGCGCAAAGGTACTGAGGGTTTATGCACTTTTGGAAGCCCATATATATATATATATATAAGGAAGATGGGGCAAATAAGATTTAAATCTTTTACAAAGTTCAGGAGAATCCTTGAGGATTCTTCCGAACTCCTTATTAAAAGCAGCCTGGGAAGTTTTTAGTGGATCCTTGCTGACTTTGGAATAAACGGATTCATCGGCCAACATGACATTCATTTTAGCGATGTAATCACACGTACTTAGGATAACTATTTTATTTCCCTTATCAGACTTAATAAGCATAAGGTTCGAGTTATTCTTCAGTCTGGAAAGGGCATCCAACAAAATCTTAGGAAACCTAGAACCCTTACCCAAAGCGTGAAAGATTTCATTTAAAAGAAATTCCTTCAGAGTAAATAAATTAAGATTAGAGACTTTGCAGTATTTGGCAAAGTACTCGAACGAGCTTAAAAAGCTGACCAAACAACTGGCATTCGCAGTAAAGGAAAATTTCAAACCAAACCCCAAGGCAGCTAAGATTGACTACAGAGTCAGGTAAGAAGGTAAGATTGACTACAGAGTCCGGTTGCACATGAAGTTCCTATGAAGGCTTCATATAGTGATATGCAGATACTTTTGAAACATATTATAAGCACTCCTGCTTATCACCTCTCCATAGAGAGTGGTTTGACGAAAAATTTTGTAAAAACCATGAATAAATTCGGATCTGGGTTTCTACATCTAAAAACTGAAGTTCACTAGAAACAGCGAAGCATGAGACGGCAACTTGGTCATCGGAATGGGTAAGAGGAGGGAAAGAAGTAGAAGAAAGAGCAAGAAGAATTAGCATTGGTTGGGTTTCACATTTCGAACAAATAACTAGCTCAACGCCGTAATTATGCCTCTTAACGATACTTAGCATTTTATTGAGCTATAGCTTCCATCTGAACACCGTTTATATGTACACACACAACACACACACACACACACACACACACACGCGAGTATGTCTTTAGATTTGACTCGTGTAAATAAGCATTTATGAATATGCATAAAGAATTATTATTAGCAACAAATTTGACAAAAAATACGTGGGTTTACCTAATTTTGATATGCTGATTCCAAAAAATGCCGTAAAAAAATTTGTCACACCCTTCATTAAATTAATAGGTCATATTTAGTGTTATCTGAAAATTTTGTCAGTGTCGTAACTATAAAACTAGATGTGACGGAGAATTTGAGTATTGCCAATGATATCAACATGGCCAAATTAACTAAGTGAGAAATGCAAAAAACTTCTTTTCTACGTGAAGGTCAAAATATGATGATAAAAACCTTTCGATGCCCACTGGCAAAGCTGGGCACTTGCGGTTTTTTTTGCGGTACTGCGGTACTACCGCACTACCAAACCGGTACCGCATAACGCAGTACCGCAAAGGATCGCTGAAAGTACAGCAGTACCGCTACCGCATTTTTTGCGGTACTGCGTTATGCGGTACCGGTTTGGTAGTGCGGTAGTACCGCAGTACCGCAAAAAAAACCGCAAGTGCCCAGCTTTGCCCACTGGCATCCTCTTCGGGTGGATACAGAAAAACGAATAAACCAAAAACAAGAGGGAAAACAGTCCAGGGACCATTAAGAAATTCGCACCTAGGTTAGATCCCGTTCACCCGACACCGGAAGAACTTTTTTTTTTCTTTTTTTTTTTTTTTTTTTGGCACCCGCTTATAAGTACATTCGCACAAATTTAAAACTATCATCTTGTTCTATACATACAGATTCTATTATTTTATTACATAATTATTACATTTATTATTACATTTATTACATTTAATATTGCGAGAAGGAAATAATCCAGAGACCATTAAGAAATTCGCACCTAGGTTAGAGCCCGTTCCCCCGACACCAGAAGGGCATTTTATTAAAGGGTTCCGCTTATAAGTACATTCGCATAAAGTAAAACTATCTTCTATACATACAGATTCTACTATTTTGACATAATTACTGCATTTATTACTGCATTTACGTTTTTTAACATTTATTATTATTACCTTTACACTTATTATTACATTTATTTTATTACCTTTATTATTACATTTATTGCATTTACATTTATTGCATTTACATTTATTACTTCCATTATTACATTTACAGTTACGTTTATTATTCCATTTACATTTTACCGAAAAAACTAATGAACCAAAAGCGAGTAAGGAAACAATCCAGAGACCTTTAAGAAATTCACATTTAGGTTAGAACCCGTTCACCCGACACCGTAAGGGATTTTTTGACCAAGAATCTCATTAGAGGGTCCAGCTTATAAGTACCTTCGCACAAATTAAAATTATCCACTTGTTCTATCCATACAGATTCTATTATTTTTCGTTTGACATAATTATTGCATTTATAAAGTAACTTACTTGATTCCCAATCTATAGCACAATCATTTTGGCTAGCGTGATAAAAAATTGCATTATTAGTATTACAACTTCTGAAGGCATATTTGTGTTCTTTAATAAATGTAATAATAAATGTAATAATTATGTAAAAAAAATAAAATAATAGAATCTGTATGTACAGTATAGAACAAGGTAGTTTTAAATTTGTGCGAATGTACTTATAAGCGGGTCCCTTTAATAAAAAAAAAATAAAAAAATGCCCTTCCGGTGTTGGGTGAACGAGATCTAACCTAGGTGCGAATTTCTTAATGGTCCCTGGACTGTTTTCCCTCTTGTTTTTGGTTCATTCGTTTTTCTGTATCCACCCGAAGAGGATGCCAGTGGGCATCGAAACTGTTGTGGAAATAAACTCTGTCTATTAGAGTGGGTTTTTATTATCATAACTAAGTGAAGACTCTCTTTGTGTCGACTAAAGACAAAATGTTGAAAGTTGTCTAGTGCAAATGTTTGCGGTGAGATATGCGATTGCAAAAACGTGTGAAAGGGACTGAGAGGTATTGTACATGGCACTTAGAGATCTTGAAAAAGCGTATGATAGTGAACAGAGAAGCATTGTGGCAGATTTCAAATATTTATGGTATTAGTGGCAGACTCATGAATGCGATGAAGAGGTCTTATGATGGAGGGTCATGTGTGATAGTAAATAAGGAACTGATCGATTGGCATGATACATGTGGAGGCAAGACAGTTCGTAGATCGTATATAGTGTATGTTCTTGGATTAAATTACTGTATGTAGGATACTTTGGTAGCTCTGTAAATAGTTGTATGTTAATTAACTAACTTGAGTTTGGCCGTTGGCAAAATCTTCTTATGACTTGGATAACCTTGATAGGTCCGAGTGCTTCATGTTTTCCAAATGAAATGTAAAAGTAAAATGCGTTAGTGTCCATCTTTCTTTAAGCGTTGATTTGAAACGTTTAGAAACTGACTTCCATTTGTGATACCCTCATAAAATTCTTATGAAATAAACGTAAATATGCTTATTAGATCTATTACTTTTATAAATTTCAGTATGCTGAAATAAATGCAAGCTGAATGACAGCGGTCTAAATAGAGGACGTATTACTTTGCATCACCAAATATATATATATATATATATATATATATATATACACACCACAGGGTGGGCCGAAAGTCTGGATCCATAGGAAAATATTTATTTTAATACATAAATTACAAATGGTAAATACTTAAAATGAATATCAACTTTAACTCGTAAATGCGTATCCGTGATACTGTACAGTGGTTCGTACTCCAGTATAAACAACAAATTATAACAAATGCTCAAATTGGCGACCTCTGACATCGAGACACTTAGGGATGGAATTTATGATTTTTAATAATTCTTCGAATTGACGTTCTCGAGATGCGTGTTTCATTTGATAATCTTCTTGTTGACTTTACTGGACTATTCGTTAAAAGTTTCACATACCATTGCAGAGGTATTTTCATCAGTTGCAGTTTTTGGACGACCAGAACGCCGTCGATCATGTACACTTCCTGTTTCTTTGAAACGTTTAAACAACTTGCCAACAGTCGCATGTGTTACTGGATGCTTATCAGGATGATTTCTATTGAATTCGGTAGCAACTTCTCTGTGTGTAGCGCCCTGTCTTGCGTACATGAGCACAAGTTCTACCCGGTCTTCTGTTGTTAGATTCGAAGCCATTTCTGGGCTGAAATAAAAAAGTATTTGAGTATTTATACTGGAGTACGAACTACTGTACAGTATCACGGATACGCATTTACGAGTTAAAGTTGATATTCATTTTAAGTATTTACCATTTGTTGTAATTTATGTATTAAAATAAATATTTTCCTATGGATCCAGACTTTCGGCCCACCCTGTATATATATATATATATATATATATATATATATATATATATAAGCAAATTTATGACGTGTCAGATGGAATCGGCGTTTTCGGGTGTGCTAGGGGGAACTTCAATCCCCACTCGCGTAAATGCTTAAAGCTCATATCACTAATTCATTAGGTCTGTAATAAAACGCATTACATATGCGAGACAAGCCATAATGGCTGTCGTAAGATGGTATTCATCGGCCTAAAAGGTTACGTTATTTACTATAAATGTTCAGGATACCCAGTTGTCATACGTATACATATGTATGTATGTATATCCCTGACATCGATTGAATTTGTTTTCGAGCTGATGAAGACCAACCTGCCTTTGACCCCTCTGCATCACCCCGCAGAGGGCGAATTTAGGTTTCCTGGTGCCAAGGGCCATACTGATTTGGCCGCCCTTCGGACACTTACGAAGTTACCATTTAGCAATAAATAGTTATTTGATATAAGGGTTTTCAGTAAAATGCAGTCAAATAGTTTAGGCAGTTACTGTAGCAAAATATAACTTAACATATAAGATGTTTTTATATCAAATCATAATATATTATGATTATATATATTTATATATAGCGAAGGAGTCAATAAGATCTATAGAGCGAAGAGCTCTCGTGAGTTCCGATTCAATACTAAAGATAGCTAAAGAGTTGAGACGATTTTCTGACATCACTGACCGTAGGTAGTTCTTTAGTCGTCGCAGTACAGAAAGATCTTTCGGCAGAACAGTTGGAAGCCGGCGTACATAGGAGGATCCTGAGCGCAATATCAACATATGGGTAAACTTCTTTTAATCTTTTTGCTTGGATCATCTCGCTTATCTCAAGAATGCTCGTAGGAGTTTTCTCCAAATTCAGAAGAAACGCATGGGAATGAAGACTCGTTAACAAATGCTTCCGCCAACTCATCCTTGTAAAATTCACAAAGCTTAATAGCATTGACAGTTATATCTGTCGGATTCAAGGTGGTGACTTTTGTAAAAAGTGCAAACCGTGCATGGAGGTTTTCATACACATCTTTGCGACGGTTTAATTCCGCCAATAATTAATCTGTCAAGTACCACAAGATATGTATTAGTGAAGAAGTTCCTCCGTCCATCTAATTCTACCTCTCCTTCGCGAGTTTCGTCGACTCGAACTTTTCTTTTCTTTTTTTTTCATTGTAACTTCATATTCGCGGATAGATGATTTCTTAATTTGCTGCTGCTTCATAAAAGTCGACGTTTTGTCTCGCATCTTTTACATAGAATGTCAATCATGCATTAGGGTGTGTCAATTTTGGGGGTGAAATGACTAAATTGAAAATCATGTGATTTGGTAGCAATTTAATGTAATCATTTGGCATACAAAATAATATCCTTGCTTCAAAAACAATCAGTGGCGGCTCGTCGGTAGGCACTGCGGAACTGCAGTACCCCTAAATTTTTTATTTACAATTGAAATAATCAAGAACAATATAAGGATGAGCTCACTGAATAACTTTTTCAATAACTTTTGAAACTTTTATTCATTGCTCAATGCTCATCCTTTTATTTCAGTAATTATTTCAACCCATTCTTAGAGACAGCACCCCTAGAATTTTTAGTCACGAGCCGCCACTGAAAACAATAAAAAATAACTCCTACCTACATCAAGTTTAATTCAAAAATTCCATTTTTCCATAAATTCGTAACAAAATAACAAATGTGCGCAAACATACTATCAACATTTAAAGTGGCAATAAGATATCAAGATATCATTCAGAGTCTTTATTTGAAAGTAACCAATGCAGTCATGTCCTTTTTGCTGCGGTTCCTTGACATCAGCATTCGGATTGCTACTTGCGCTTTGATGTAGCCTTTTCGCCTCTCGTGACTGTAAACTTGACAAGCTGCTTCTGTGTACCATTTTCACACATCTCTCCACACTCTGAGTGTGAGAAGGCCACTTTAGCACTGGCATTGGGGGCCTCTTTAAGTTGTGTTAAATCTTTGTTTGTTATATATGTTGTCAGTGGTGGCTCCAAAACTTCCGAACTCAAGTTAACTAATTCTGACAATTTCGTGGCATTGACGTTTATCGGAGGTACCTTCCTTGTCTGAACAGAGCAGTCTCCCAGCTGGTCATCATCTAGTGATGTTCCTCTAAGCTTTAGAATGATTTCCACAGCCTCAGTTCGCTCTTTGGTACATTGGCTGCAGAGCATTGCTTGCAAAACTGCCTCTGGCCTAGCATACCAAGCGGACCTTCTCACCACAGGTAACACGATGTCCACCACTACTTTCCTTTGGGTTCTCAGTAGCTGTAATTGAAACAAGATGTGGTTGGGCCCCTCCATCCACATTGGATTAAGTTTTACATTGAACCAGTGAGGAAGATAAAACCTAATAATAAATTCAACAATCAACATCAAATTCTGTAGCATTTTGCCCTTCAGTGCATGTTTGGAAACCCAAATCCTGCAGAAACGAATCGCTGTAGTTAACCAACGACTGTGACTTACGGGTCCAATCTCCAAGGGAGCCAGATTTTGAGGCAACTCTCCTGATCTGATTGAACAATACGATAAGCGTAAGATTGATCCGTGCTGAGGTCTTTCTTTGATAACTTCTTCAGACAACACTGGAAGGGGAGGGCCTACTTCGACCTTTGGAAATTTTGTATTTATTTCTAATTCCGTTGCTTCATCTAGCATGTTGCCAAGGGGGCCTGGATGAGACGACGAAGAGGTAGTTCCCCTGTGTGCAAATCACATACAATCCAAACAAGCCTTCTTCCAAGTTTTTTAAATGCGTCATAACACCGCCCTGCCATCCAGTGTTCACCGCAATTGAGTCTCCACCAACGGCCTGCAGTGAACTGTCAAGTCTTTTTTCTTGAAACCAACATATTATTTGATCAGCAATTGCCTCTGCATGTTTCTTGCACTTCTGCTTCAGGAACAAAGTGAAACAAATAGCGGCCACCAGGTTCGGAACACACAGAGTAGTTCTTCTTTGATGAGACCGGGAAACTTTGTCCATTCCCTCTACCTCTAGGAGAACTTTTGTGTCATCTCTTCTTCCATCAAACAAAAGGCAAGAGAGACCTTCCTCTTTCAAATCTTTTTCATGCTGATCAGATATTTCCTTCATTATTTTTTCTTGTGCTCTTTTTATATTATTATGATCTATCACTTAGGATGTATTCTCTCGGCTGATGAGGCCTGCATCTATCCAAGCGGCAGTGGCAATCTCTGCAGTCTCTCGTAGCCCCGTATGGTGGCGAATACTGGCAAGGGCAATGTTTGAGATGTCTTTAGTGTTGTATTTCATTCTCTTCGGCGAAGGTTCAGATGGCATTTAGCTATCATCTGATGTTGCTTCTTTCTGTTCATCTGAAGAGCTTTCAAAGAAGTGAGAAACCTCTTGATAGAGCTCTTCATCTCTTTGAGTGGCTTCTTCACACTTCTTTTTCTTCCTTTCTTCCCTCTCTCGGATTTTCTCTTTTTTTCTTAGCAATAACAATCTGTTTTTTGGTTTCTGAATAATCTGCCGAACCAATCTGCTTTTTTCCACTGATGCAGAAAAGGGGGAATCATGTCCCTTATGAGCTCTTTCTGTGTAGTTCCTTCTATCCTTTGTATTTTGTTCACGAAGGAGTAACCCTAGTCTCAGCATGTCTCGCACTGTTGGTAGTTCTGATACGGGAAGCTCCTTGCCTGTACCGACTAACAGGCTCAAGTGGCATGACGACTGACCTCTTGTCTTCAATTTTGGCATCTTAGGAATATCTGAAAAGAAAGAAAAACATTTAAGTATTTTATATCAATTACGGTGTTTCAAAGTTTAGTCATTCGATGTTCGAAAATTCAATAAAAAAATATTTCATGGGATTACAACATAATTAGACAGAAGAATATGATAATAATAAATAATTGTAATAATCAATAATCCATACTTGGTTAAACTGTAGTATTCGTCTAGTAGAATAACTGTGAAGTAGGTACAAGAGCAATAACAGCAAACCACCGTCTATGACATCTAAGAGGCAACTGAGGACTGAGAGTGAGGGACAGTTCTATTCATGTTGTGACTTGTACATTGTACAACAACTATATGACCTTGAAAACACTCCATATGCGATCAGTGGGATAATTCTGTGACAGATGAATAGTTAATCAATTTATGTCCTATTATTTAGTAAAAGAGTCAATTTCTGAAACTTTAAGGTAAAATTGATGTAGGTAAGGGTTATTTTATTTAATTTTGGTTGGCCAATTTCAAGTTTTGACATGAAAAGACACTATATTTTCACTACCAAAATTGATTTGAAAAAAGTTGACAAAATTGACACACCCTATTGTATAATCTCCATGAAGTTCTTTAGCAGCTGGGATTGCAATATTAGTGAATAGATGTTTGAATACATATTGATCCATGTGTCCATTTTCATTCCCAGTGATCCGGTGTAATTTTCCAACTCCCTTTGATAAGAAGCAGCCCCACATATTGATTCCCCCACCTCCTTTTTTCGCCGTCAGAATAAGGCATTCATTCTTATATTCTTCACCAATTCGTCTATTAACAATTTTCTTCCTTTCATCATTACCAAAAATTTTGAATATGCTTTCATCACTCCTTGCAATTTTTGACCAGTTCTCAGCATCCCAGTCTTTGTGTTGAATAGCAAATTCTAATTGTGCTATCACATTCTTCGACAGTAAAGGTTTTTTCTTACTCTAGCAAATATTTTATTATAAGCACACCGGACAAAAAATTAGTCACCCCTCTCAGAATGTACCTAATAACGTGTGACGACGCCTCTGGCCTTGATAACCGCACGAATCCGGCGAGGCAGAGACTCTACGAGGTTGTGCATGTACTGAACATCGATTTGCTGCCACTCGTTCATCAGCCGGTCCCGAAGTTCCGCCAGAGTCCTGCGCTTCACTTTGTTTCCAGCCTGAACAACAACACCGACGCATTCAGGATTAAAGGCTTCATTGGACCTGCGATGTACTCGTCGCCTCCCATCATTGGAGAACAAACAAAAACGGGACTCATCGGACCAAATTACACGTTTCCAATCTGCCGCAGTCCAGTTTTTGTGCCTCTGAGCCCATTTGTAACGTGCCAATTTGTGACTTGCTGTTAACAGCGGCCTCTTCCGTGGTACCCTGCTCCAGATGTCCATCGCATGCAGTTCTCGTCGCAATGTCCGTTCGGAAATTGGTCGCTGGAGAACCTCATTGGTTTCTTGGAGCAATTGTTCTCTGGTTTGAAAACGATTTGCAGTTACTAGACGAGAAACGGCGGCGGCCCCTGTTGTCGAGAATTGTTTTCCGGCCACAGTTACGCCGTCGATTGTCAGTTGATTGCGAACTACACCACTCTTTGTAAACTCGCTGGACAGTACGCGTTGACACACCAACAAATTGGGCTACTTCAGACATTTTGTGTCCGCGGGCTCTGCCAAACACGATGGCTCCTTTTTGCCACTGAGTAACGTCTGCCTCACGACCCATTTTGCAGACTATATCCAACACACACTTTGTTCTTCACCACCTCACGAAACAGATCTGATCCTGTGTGCTACGTCACCGCTACTTGTCACTTACCAATGCTACATCAGCGCCCTCTGTGTGACCTTGAACTTCCTACTATCGGTGCTATTAGGGGTGACTAATTTTTTGTCCGGTGTGCTTATGTTAACCTCCTCCTTACTGTATCAGCACTAACTTTTGTTTCTCCCGCTTTCACTAATTCTTTACTCAAGTCATTTATTGTCATAAATCTATTCTCCAAAGCCAGGAATTTTAGATGCCTTACACCTTGCTCTGACAAAACCCTCTTTCTTCCACTTCAGACTAACTTACAGGTACGCCCTTGATTTAAAATACGTTTCTTGTGGTATCTGACTGTACCTTCACTTATCTTCAGCATTTTTACAATACTTGTATTAGAATAATTACCCATTTTAACAAGAGCAGTCAATTCTCCTAAGTCTTGGCTAGATAACTCGTGTCTTAACCATCCCCTCAAATTGGAAATATATAAGTAAAAATTTCGTTGAACAGTGTTAAAATGAACTTACCCCTATCGAGGCTGATAGCACACTAAACTGCGCATAGTCTGTGCCGCTAATTTCAAAGTTAGAGGATTTTTAATTTAGCGATGCCAAATTATCAAAATATTGAAGAAACTCTATGGGAATTAATTACAATGATTTTTAAAGTGGCCAAATATTGTATTTAATCTAATAATTACTGTCTTATACTAATCTATTTATGTTTTGCATAATATAAATTACCATAAAAAGTATATATACGTAAAATAAATTTTACTAAATCGCAAAAAAAAAAAGCTACCATTAAAATATCGATAATATTTCTCAATTCGTAAACTTTTGCGGACCAGTGTACACACACACACACACACACACACACACACACACACACACACACACACACACCAGTCAAAAGTTTAAGTACACCTACTAATTTCCAATGTTTTGCTGCTTAGCTCATGACATAAACTTCAAATGTAAACTTAACAGGTACTAGAGATGAATTTGCTTACCCAACACAGAAGCTTCTTCAAAATAGCATTCAAAATATGTTAATTTACGTCTAGCTTGCAACTAAAATTAATGCCATTAGCTCTGCACAAGAATCTAAAAACAGTTTAAAAGTCTTTACTGGGGTAGTGTGTTTCTTCAGGAGTATGTTAATACATGTGTTCAGTTATTAACATGCGCTGCAGGTCTTTACATATAAAATCCTTGCAGAAGTGCTGTGTAGTTTAAGTTCTGTGTTTCAAAAAGCAAAAATGAGTACCAAAGTTCAGTTAACAACAGAAAAAAGACAGTCGATTGTAACTTTGAGAAATGAGGGCCAATCACAGGCAAATTGTAAAAAATTAAAAGTTTCTGTGAATGCGGTTGCTTGTGCCATTAAACGGTACGAAATACTGGACAGAAAAAGGTCAGGGTGACCAAGAACCACAAGAGACTCGGAGGACAAGTATATCCGAGTCACCAGTCTGCGCAACAGACGCCTCACAGCACCTGAAATCAAAGCCCAGCTGAACAACTCCAGAAGTACAACAGTTTCAACATCAACTGTTCAGAGAAGACTAAGAGAGGCAGGCTTAAAAGGACGAACTGCAGCAAGGAAACCAATGCTGAGACTCCAGAACAAAAGGAAAAGGCTAGCCTGGGCTAAAAAACGCCAAAAATGGACTGTTGAGCAGTGTAAATTTGTCCTTTGGACTGACGAATCAAAGTTCAAAGTTTTTGGATCCAAACGCAGAGTATTTGTGCAGCGCAGAGTGGGTGAAAGAATGACACAGCAGTGTGTTGTGCCAACAGTAAAGCACGGTAGAGAAAGTCTGATGGTCTGGGGATGTTTTGCAGGGGAGCAAGTTGGAGATCTCCACAAAGTCACTGGAATACTGAACCAACGTGGCTATCACAGCATTCTAGAGCGCCATGCCATCCCCTCTGGACTTCGACTAGTTGGCCAACAGTTCATAATGCAGTAAGACAACGATCCTAAACACACTTCCAAGCTGTGTCAAAATTACCTGAAGCAGAAAGAACGGCAACGTCAGCTCACAGTTATGGAATGGCCAGTACAGTCCCCGGATCTGAATCCTATCAAGCTAGTGTTGGATGAACTGGATCGACGAGTGAAAACCAAGCAGCCATCCAGTGCTCAGAAGCTCTGGGAACTCTTACAAGAGTGCTGGCAGCAGCTTTCACCAGACTATCTTTTTCTTGTTGAGCGCATGCCTCGAATTTGTTCTGCTGTAATTGCTGCTAGAGGAGGCTATTTTGATGAATCTTTAAAATTTAGACTTTGCTTTTGGTAAATTGTCCTGATTATTTGTTAGTTCAGTTCCCATGTTTGTGCTTATGAATTTGTCATGATAACTTAGTTAATAAATAAAGAACTTTAAACAAAATTTTAAATTTATGAATATTTCAGAGTGTACTTAAACTTTTGACTGGTAGTATATATATATATATATATATATATAATATATATATATATAGATATATATATATATATATATATATATATATATATGCACTAAAATCACAAAAAACACGTGATCTTATTAATAAGCAAACAACCACAGGGAAAAGAAAACACAAAGTCCGAGCGCTTTCGTGATATATTCACATTATCAAGGAGGAACAGAAAATAGACAGAGATTACAAAGTAAATGAGTTAAATAGACAAGCAAAAAATTCACAATCGGCACCTCAAATTAAAGGCCTTAAAGCCCTCTAAAGATTTTTTCAATTGATAACATAATCTGTAGGCTGCTAAATTACTAAATATGAAAGAAGTATATAGATGAAATTAGACAAAAAAACCAATACAGCGAACAAAATTATTATAATGGTTATTAACACTAATATTTAATTAAAGCAGCAATTAATTGGCAAGAATTTAATGAAAAACAAATAGATAACGTAGATAACAAATAGATAACATAATCTGTAGGCTGCTAAATTACTAAATATAGAAGGACTATATAGATGAAATTAGACAAAACACCAGTACAGAAAACAAAAATTATTATAATGGTTATTAACACTAATATTTAATTAAAGCAGGAAATTAAATGGCCAGAAATTAATGAAAACAAAGGGAATGGTGCCATCGTCTTACAGAATATTACAAAAAAATTTCTACGAACAGTCTGGAAAACTGTTTTCCCAAAAGCAACCCAGTTGAAAAGTCCAATAAACCCCCAGCAACCAAAGATTATACACGAAAGAAATATTACAATTAAAATAGACACATAAGAATGTTAACAGTTCTTAAAATAATATTTATTTATTTAACCAGGGCAAACCATTAAGGGGGCAAGAATGCAGTCAAGAAAACAGTAGGCCCTTTGCCAGCTTTCTGACAATGCACGAATCTAATTTATACGACCCAGGACTAATATTAAGGACCAAATCCGCATTATTCTTGATCACACTTGATTCCAGTATATTTCTGCTAACAATAGATTTACTAAACCTTAATTTGGAAGCATTTTTCCAATCAATGGGATGATTAGTATCTCTTACGTGAATGAAAATGGCGTTAGATTCCTGGCCGCTTCTTATACTGTATTGATGCTGTTTAATACGTAACTCAAGGGTCTTACCAGTTTGGCCAATGTAAAATTTATTACATATTGTGCAAGGGATTTTATATACACAACCATGTTCACTTAACGGGGAGTTCTTAATCAATGAATTCTTAATTACATCTAAATTTTTGAACGCAATATTTACGTTAAAAGTCCTCAGCAGATTCGGCAGATCAAGGAAATTTTCTCTGAATGGTAACACTAAAACATTTTTTGTGTTATAAGGAATCTTATCCTTTACTTCGTAGAAGGTTTTCTTTGCCATTTTTAAGGACTTATCTATGCAGTTCTTTGGGTATTTTAAATCAAAAGCAATTTTGTATATTTTACTAATTTCGTCGTCAATGATCTATTAGTGTTTCTTTCGGAAGAATTGGTTAAGCATAATTTGCCATTACCTGTGGCTACAATTATAGAATTAATTAAGCTGTGCATAGTAGACTCAAAATTTGTGTTCAATAATGAATATTTTAGGCAGAAATTTGGTATGGCGATGGGAAACCCTTTCTCCCCCATTTTGAGTAACTTATATATGGAGTTTTTTGAAAGTAAGTTATTAAGGAAGATTCTGCCAAATTATGTTCCATGGTTTAGATATGTAGATGATGATCTTTGTCTTTGACCAGTGACTTTAAATCTCAATGAATTCTTACCCAAACTTAATAATTTAACTCCCTCTATCAATTTTACAGTTGAAATAGAAAAAGATTCTTCGATCCCTTTTTTAGATGTTTTAATATATAGGTCTGGAAAAAAGTTTAAGTACAATATTTACAGAAAACCCACTAATAATTGTTCCTATATACATTATTATTCTGATCACCACATTAATGTAAAACGATCCGTTCTTTCTACTTTGTTCCTAAGAGGTCTACGAATTTGTAGCCCAGAGTTCATTGACGACGAAATTAGTAAAATATACAAAATTGCTTTTGATTTAAAATACCCAAAGAACTGCATAGATAAGTCCTTAAAAATGGCAAAGAAAACCTTCTACGAAGTAAAGGATAAGATTCCTTATAACACAAAAAATGTTTTAGGGTTACCATTCAGAGAAAATTTCCTTGATCTGCCGAATCTGCTGAGGACTTTTAACGTAAATATCGCGTTCAAAAATTTAGATGTAATTAAGAATTCATTGATTAAGAACTCCCCGTTAAGTGAACATGGTTGTGTATATAAAATCCCTTGCACAATATGTAATAAATTTTACATTGGCCAAACTGGTAAGACCCTTGAGTTACGTATTAAACAGCATCAATACAGTATAAGAAGCGGCCAGGAATCTAACGCCATTTTCATTCACGTAAGAGATACTAATCATCCCATTGATTGGAAAAATGCTTCCAAATTAAGGTTTAGTAAATCTATTGTTAGCAGAAATATACTGGAATCAAGTGTGATCAAGAATAATGCGGATTTGGTCCTTAATATTAGTCCTGGGTTGTATAAATTAGATTCGTGCGTTGTCAGAAATCTGGCGAAGGGCCTACTGTTTTCTTGACTGCATTCTTGCCCCCTTAATGGTTTGCCCTGGTTAAATAAATAAATAAATATTATTGTAAGAACTGTTAACATTCTTATGTGTCTATTTTAATTGTAGTATTTCTTTCGTGTATAATCTTTGGTTGCTGGGGGGTTTATTGGACTTTTCAACTGGTTTGCTTTTGGGAAAACAGTTTTCCAGACTGTTTGTGGACAAATTTTTGTAATATTCTGTAAGACGATGGCACCATTCCCTTTGTTTTCATTAATTTCTGGCCATTTAATTTCCTGCTTTAATTAAATATTAGTGTTAATAACCATTATAATAATTTTTGTTTTCTGTACTGGTGTTTTGTCTAATTTCATCTATATAGTCCTTTTATATTTAGTAATTTAGCAGCCTATAGAAATTATCTATTTGTTATCTACGTTATCTATTTGTTTTTCATTAAATTCTTGCCAATTAATTGCCTGCTTTAATTAAATATTAGTGTTAATAACCATTATAATAATTTTTGTTCTCTGTATTGGTTTTTTTGTCTAATTTCATCTATATACTTCTTTCATATTTAGTAATTTAGCAGCCTACAGATTATGTTATCAATTGAAAAAATCTTTAGAGGGCTTTAAGGCCTTTAATTTGAGGTGCCGATTGTGAATTTTTTGCTTGTCTATTTAACTCATTTACTTTGTAATCTCTGTCTATTTTCTGTTCCTCCTTGATAATGTGAATATATCACGAAAGCGCTCGGACTTTGTGTTTCCTTTTCCCTGTGGTTGTTTGCATATATATATATATAATATATATATATATATATATATATAGCCTTCTAAACAAGCCAACCGGCTGATTTAGCCGCCACGGATATATATATATATACACCTTCTGATTAAGTATTCTAAGCCAACTGGCTGATTAAGCCACCACGGATAAATAAATATATATCCGTGCTAGCGAAAAGATCTCTCCTCCTTTCCCTTAGGTTACCAATCTCCTCTCCCCCCTTCATGCAGCTTGGGGGCTAAATCCCCTCCCCCTTGCTTGCATACCCCCTCCTCCCTTTGCAACAATTGATCAACATTGCATTGCAATTGCACGCTACCTTTTTGCTGTCATACTACTGGTTGTAATGTGTAGTTAAAACTATTTTCTCGTTTAATTCTATTATCTTATTTCACTGTGTGAGAACGAACTTTGTTACACCCCGTATATGGAAGGAGAGTGTTACAGAAGAAAAGACCTTAAGATTCTCTCTCCAGGCTTTGTGTGTGTTTGTGTGTGTGTGTGTTATTACTTGAAGTGAATAAATATTAAGTACCTCAAATTTCGCGCTAGAAATAGTCAAAACTCAAAATTGAAAAGCTTGTAAAAAAAAATAGGTGTTCATTTCTTCAGCAAATTTCCATTTTTGACTTTCGCAATTCATTACTGAAGACTTTAAAGTTGTAATGCTTTGAAATTTGGTTAAGAAATATTAAGTACCGTATTTTCCTCATAAGACGCTACAAGTGGTAAGACGCACTCTCTATTTAGCAAAGAATATTTAGGAAAAAATATTTCGAAGATTTATCAGCCTGACAAAAAATATATTCCCACAACTTTATTAAAAGAACATTAAACAAAACAATAACATATGAGCCCTCAAGGGATTTTTGGAGACGTTTTTCAGGAAAAAAGTAGCGTCTTATAAGGCGTAAAATATGGTATTTCCAGTCAATACTAGAGATAAAATATTCAAGTCCGAAAAATTCTAGTGACAGAAGGTTCTTCCGAAGTACGAGATAATAGTAGTACAGAATGAAACGCGTTAAGTTCCTACGTTTTATTCTCGTATTCTGTAAGGAATAACTAGTCGATGACACGCGACCACATTTATTAACGTAGCGACTTCCCTTGAACAAACTTGAATCGGCCATCTTCGTCGATTATGCGCAGAGAGTTTCGTATTGATTGGTTCGGCGGTTCCGTGAAAGGTCTTTAAATATTTTTCTAAAGGAACTGTAAATACTAACCAAAGCTGCTAACCAATCGGCTTCTTTTTACAGGCATCAGTCCACGTCATACAGCTATACCATGAAGTTTGAAGGAAAAAATTTGGAGGGATAATAATAGCATTAAGAAAAAACAAAATAATCACTTTAGGGGTTCCCTTATTAAAAACCTTAAAATACTGAATTATAAAACTTCACACAACATTTGAAATAGTTTAATTCTAATGAGAAATGCAGCCTGACAGCTTATTGATCTCAAAGACCAAACTTTCCTGAGATTGAACTTTGCCTTTAATATATTCAGAGCCAAGTTTTAATAATCGTCCATAATTGTTGCGTGAATTATGCAATAAAACTGATCAAAATTTAAGAAAGAAGGTACCATAGAAGGTAGATTTCTCATTGTGTGCACGCATGGTGAGGTAGGTACCTTGTGTATAAGCGCAGATGTATGAATGCGTATACATCCGTACATGAATACGCACGAGTTAAATGTGTGAAAGTAATTGGAAAAGCTATTTGATGCATTCAGTGGACGAATGAGTCTCTATTCACGGGCGAAATGAGAAATCAAACTTGGAGAAACGATTGTTACACAGAAAGCAAACTTTCCATCTGGTGTGGGGGAATTAAATTATTTTTGATTTTTCGAAAGCCTTCAACTCGACTATACATACCATACATGCATACATAAAAAATCTCTCTTCCCAAATGGGTTGGGGTGAGAAAGCAGACATGCTCGGATATAAAATATAGGAGTAAATGAAGAAGAGGAAAAGTAGAAACTCGAGCATACACATTCATTCATACTGGCATCCTGGTGAACCAGCCTCCCCCCCCCCCACCACCACAACACGGCTAAATTCCACACCTGGCAAACATACTGCAAGTGTCTCGAACTTGCATACCTCTAACAAACTTCCTCCATTCCAACCTACTTGCAGACAACTCGTACATTACCCAGATCGAGTCCACGCTAACTAATGTAATCATTCACCATGTCCATCCATCTTCTCGGCCTTCCACTCCTCCTACCTTCGCAAACACACTTATACACACTTTTCACAACTCTATCATCCACTTTCAACATGTCCAAACCATACAATTTCTCGAGTTATTCATCTCAACTTCTCTTACCCTTGACTTCTGTTTTTCATGCCATGTCAGTGTTTCACACCCATACAAAAGCGTCGTTACTAACACACCTTCATGTAAATATCCCGCAGCATCTCTACCCAGTCTCCGCTTCCTCACAACTGCTTTCAGTGCACGCACCCACCTCCTTTCTTCCTTTATTCAATCTACTATTAACTTCATCCGCACTCGTACCTCTTTTGTTCAAAACGCATCCCAAATACTTAAAAGACTATTACTTCGTGTTTCACCGTTCATCATCACATGATAGTCTGAATTTTTCTCTTCACAATCAATAACTTGCTTTAGCCACATTCACTTTCAACATTATTTTCTCATACTCCACCACAAAACTTTCAACAGCCTCTTGCATATCTCTCACACTGAGCAAATAGCAGAGTATCATCCACATAAAACATATTCGACACGGCCCACCGATTCCCATCACACACGCGATTCATTCTTCTTTCAAGCACTCGCACTTTCACCTCTCATCATTCCATCCATAAACAGATTGAACAGCCATCGAGATATCGCACATCCTTGACTTACTCCAACATTTATATCAAACCATTCACTCAGTTCTTTATTTACTCTAACATGCATTACTTCCATCATAAAATATTTTTACTGCATTCATGAATATACCACCAACCCTATATATACACCCAAGATCTGCTACAATGGTTCTCTATTTACTCTCTGTCATACGTTTTCTGATCCATAAAAGCCAGGTATACTTCGCAATCCTTTTCGCATGCTTTCTCAATCGTTTGTCTCGCTGCAAACACTTGATCCACACCACCTCTTCCACCTCAGAACCCTTTCCGTTTGTCATTCACCCAGCATTCTGTAATACCTCGCTTTTTCCATCACTATCCTACCATACACTTTCCCCACCACACTCAACGGACTTATTCTTCTGTAATTCTTGCATTCACTTCTTTCAACTTCCATCTATTCCGTAGATCCACATCCACTGTGAACATTCTTCCATTTTCATCTCTTACTCTCAAACTTTCTTAGCTTCATTTCTGCATTTCCGCACTACTTTCCAGAACAACTTTCTATTCTTTACATAATTCGCATTCATCCCCCTTCCAACCTCACTCCGTTTCTTCTGACGCACTAGTTTCTTCAAACTTCTCTTGCTCTCTTCATACACCCTCTTTCTTCTTCGACTTCCTTCCCTTGAAGGAACAATCGTTTCCTCCTTTCATACTCAACCGCTGACATAACTTCGGCATCCCGCCACGCTGTTGCCCTTTTCTTCGCACCTGTCTTCGCCATCCCCCCTCCCCAATACTCCTTGCATTCCTAATCAGATATTCTTTATACACATTCCACGTCCCTCGTATCCATTTGATCTGCAACTTTTACACTATATTCACCATTCAATCTTATTCTACTCATCCGCAACCTCTTTTGCCACTAACTTTCCTCCATACACACGCTTCCATTCTCCACACAACCTCAATTTACACGGGACTATCATGTGATCAGACCCCCAACTCATACCTCGCACTACACGTGTGTCACATATGACATACCTCTTTCAGCATACTTCTTTTCACGAGCACATAATCTATAGTACAGGGTGACCAAATTAAAACGCAACCCAGTGCAATACAGTATAATAATATTCTCTGGGTTGTGTTTTAAGTAGATCACTGCACGACAAAATTACAAACTTTTTCTGTCCTTTAAATGAAACGAAGTGATTTTAAAAAACTTGGATGCGCTGAGTTCAAATCTGATGTCAGAATACCAATATCACCCACCGTTTTGAAGGGACGTGTAATAAAATCTTATATACAGATTAGAATATATTGAATACTTCAACATAATTATTACAAGATCAGAACAACAATTAAAATCTTTTTGCTGATGTTTTTCGTTTGTACATACTCTTGGGAGTTTCCCTAATGAGAAACCAGCAATATTCAGCCAACATACTGGAATTCCACCTTCCCTGGAACCGCTTTTCCATAATGGCTATCTCCTGATGGAATGTTTCGCCATGCTCGTCGCTAACGGCATCTAAATTGGTCGGAAAGAAATCTAAATGAGAGTCGAGGAAAATGCACTTTCAAGGACATATTACAACCCATAGATTTGTAGGACCTTAACATCTCATTCACCACAGTAACATAATCGTCAGAGACTTTACCAAGAAAGTTTGAACAAACCGATTTGAAGGCCACCCATGCTGCTTTTTCTACCTCATTTAATTTCCTGTCAAAATTGGTATCCTTCATAACTGTCCTTATTTATGGGCCAACAAAAATTCCTTCTCTGATTTTAGCTTCGCTTAACCTTGGAAATATATTCCTCAAATAAATAAACGTCTCGCTGTTCTTCATAGCTTTCACAACATTTTTCATCAAGCCCAGTTTGATGTGAATTGGTGGCAATAACACTTTTTTGGGGATCTCTAAAGGCTCATTGGAAATATTTGTCTGTCCTGGAACAAAACTCATCCTGGCAGGCCAATCTTTACAGACAAAATGGCGGTCTCTCGCGCGACTGTCCCACTCGCATAAAAAGCAGCAATATTTTGTGTACCCTTGCTGCATTCCAAGGAGAAGGCCTATAACTTTTAAATCACCACACATATTCCACTTATATTTATTATATTTAATGGATCTAAGTAAAATACGCATATTCTCATATGTTTCTTTTATGTGGACCGCATGTGCAATTGGGACAGAAGGATAAGTATTTCCGTTGTGTGGAAGCACTGCCTTCGAACTTAATTTGGAGGAATCTATGAAGAGACTACATTCCTCCGGCTTGTGTTGATGCCCCAAAGACTCCATTAAATTATCTACATCATTACAAAACACAATACCATTACTTGTAGAATAAAAGGTAATGAAATCATTCTGACGCCCTTTTCTAAAAGATTCCACCCTTGCAGCCTAGACCCTAGAAGTTCAACCTGATTTTTCGAAAGATTCAAATCTCTCACGAAATCATTTAGTTCTACCTGTGTAATAAGGTGAGGTGACGATGATGTGGATGGTAGAAATTCTGGATCTACGAGCTCACTGGCTGCTTGTGGTTCAATTTCAATTTCGGAGTGGCAATATTCCTCGTCCAAAGTCTAATCTTTTGGTGGCTTAGGAACTGGCAGGGTTTCATCGTGAGGAACTGGTCGTATAGCTGATGGCAGGTTTGGGTATCGTATTACATGTTTGGATTTCGAAGAGAAACCTTGTATACTTGTTAAATAAAAGTATCAGTGACTAACACTATCTTTTGGCTCTCTCAAGACCATAGGAATATAGAATAGAATAGAATAGAATAGCCTTTATTAATAATAATAAAATAAATACATTTTTTCAATTTACAATGACATGAATAATTTTGAAGCTCGACTATTTATTTTATTTAATTTGGCCCTTAAGCTTTAGGCTTTACTGGGCTCTTATTAAAAATAAGCAGCTAGTTGTTATTAATTAATAATAAATAAATAAATAAATAAGTATTATTAATAGTTAAAACATGTATTACAATATTAAACAATATTAATGGACAATATTAAACAATATTAGTGGACATTAATCCTAGACTTTTTTAGTATGCCATTATTAATCGGGATTTCAACTTGGTTTTAAACAAATTTACATTCACAATATTTTTTACATCGGCATGCAAGTCATTCCATTGTTTCAATCCAATGAAAATGGGTAGTTTTTGAGATGAAGACAATCTAAATTGAGGTATAACAAGCTTTGATCTATTTCTGGTCTGATACGAGTGGATTTCTTGATGAGTTACAAAATATCTATTTACCCATTGCAAATTAATGATTTTGTTCTTATACTCGTAAATAAAAATAAAATGTGCCAGTTTGGTTATATCGTTGAGCTTTAGTAGGTTTAGCTCTTTAAATAATGCACTAGAGTGATCAAGGAAATCAGCATCAGATAATAACCTTATTGCTCGTTTTTGGATGACAAAGATACCATTTAATGCGTTGTTAGCGGAGTTTCCCCAAACAAGGGTGCGGTATGTTATATAAAGAAGAACAAGAGTATGATAAAGAGTCAATAAAACTTGTTTAGGGACTACATTTCTAAGTTTAAACATTATAGCAACGCTCCTTGAAATCTTTTTCGCGATATAATTTACATGATCACTCCATTGCAAATTCTTATCTAGCATTACACCAAGAAATTTTGTTACAGTACACTCTTTTATGGCGATTTCATTAACATTAAGTTCATCAAGATATACATTTCTTATATTAGTAAAAATCATGAAATTTGTTTTACTGGTATTTAGGAAGAGTTTATTGGTGATCAACCATTTCGTTACACTGATGAATTCTGAATGAAATATATTCTTAGCTGTATTAACATCTTTGCAAGAAAAAGAGACAGTTGTATCATCTGCAAACATTATGAAGTTCATTTATATATAATAAAAATAACAGTGCACCCAGAACTGAGCCCTGTGACACACCATGTTTGACAAGCGCTTTAGTTGAGCAAACCTTATTTACTGATACAAAATGATATCTATTGGACAAATAACTTTTAAACCAATCACTGATTGCTCCTCTAAAGCCGTAACAATATAATTTATTAAGTAGAATATTATGGTCTATTACATCAAACTCCTTACTCAAATCCATAAGTATTTATATCATTATTTCTTTGTTCTCCTTCGCTCTATTTACATTTTCCATAAGATTTAAAATAGCCATTTCCGTTGTTTTATTATTACGGAAGCCATATTGATTTGGAGATAATAAATTGTAGGATTCTAAATATCGCTGCATTCTACTTTTTACAATTTTTTCAAAAACTTTACTGAACACAGATAATGAACACACCGGCCTGTAATTTGTTGCTAGTGTAGGATCACCCCCTTTAAAAATGGGTGTTATACAACCAGTTTTTGGCATTAATGGGAATATTCCTTTGGAAATATCATAGTTTGATTGATAATTTTAGCCAAAGTACAGGAATGTTATGAATGTTATTTTTTGTATTTTTTAATTTACCAATAATATTCTGGACCTCAGTAGAGGTAGGAACAAAAGAAAATTAATTTAGTGGCTGGGTGGCATATATTCTAGAGGTGAGTGATCATTATTTATTAATTGTGAGCGAAGCTTATCCGCGATTGAAGTGGGGAGCCCAGCTTCTCTCCTGATCACCCACTTTGCATCCAAAATATAATTCGTATGCCTTTTTAACCAGAAGGGAAAATGTTTGTTTTGGGGATTTCAAAGTTAGTTCGCCACACACACACACACACACACACACACACCACTAAATAAATAAATAAAGAAATCGGCACTGGTTACACTTTTCTAGACATTATTGAAGTTAAAACGCGAAAGCAATGAATGTTTTCGACAAAAGTTAATAAACACAGTGGATCCAGCAGAAAAGTACCTTAACACCAAACATCAACAGAGCACCTGAAACAATGAAAGAAAATAACAATTTTCCAATTGGCAGTCACTGTAAAATCACCTGACCACCTTCAGACCAATCACAGAGCAACACAACATTTCGAATAACCAATCAGTGAACCAGTGAACAACACTTGTCTCAATAATGACCAATAGCCGTTGGGCTGTTCTTTTGCTTAGCCGGCTTTTGATATAATTTGGATAATTTTTGTGGAACATTAACGTAGTTTTCTGGAAAAATGTTGGGTGTTAGAGAAAAAATAATAACATATTCGTAATCAGCGCATCAAAATACATATAAATCAGCAGAATTTGTGCAAAGGACAGAAATTGTGTTGTGCAGTGAATTATTATTCACTCCTGTTACAACATGCTTCCCAAACACATCATCCTCTGGACCATATCAACTTTCCCATTTAAGTGCTCTTCACAAACATTTTGTGTAACATTCAGGCACTCTTCCGATCACACTATCAAGCTCTCTCCAGAAGCTAGCCAGCTTTCTCAGCCTCACACTTATCACGCAGCGCTATTTAAGTTGAATAATTATTTATGGTAATCGTGGACTCCCATTTGAGTCCCTACAATCATATTTAACTTGTATTTGTTAAGCGGTTCGATCTATCGGTGCTGTCTAGAGAAAGCATCACTATTCTGTGTCCCACAAGGCTCAACACTTACCACTTTTTTTTTAATATGTCAGTGATATGGCTTATTCCCTTGAGTATATAATATTGTTGAGTTATTCAGTACGTAGACAAGACAGTCTTACTTGAAAGTTGACTGTCTGGTAAATTGACATAGCTAAAACAAAAGACATGATTTTCGCTGCACAGTCTCGGAATCCGCCTTTCCACCTCGAAACTAATATTGACTTTAATGATTGCGTGAACTCGTACATACGTACATATAGGATTAATTAACCCTTTCATTCACTGGGTACACAATTGTGTACCTGACAAATAAGCCATATTGATTCTTATGTAACCACATATAAAGGCAAATTTCTTTTTTACACTGTTGTAATTCGTGAGCAAAAGGGGTTAACAATTGTTTGAGAACTTAACCTTGCGTCTCGTGTTTATCACTTAAACTCGAGACTATTTCGCATGATTGGTATTAGTTACGTAATTAGTAACTATTCATATTTTGAAGCCACTAAAGAAAGTTTATTTCTCGTTGGTCTATTCCAGTTTAAAGTATCATATCGCTTTGTTGGGTGGATGTTATCTCGCTACAAGCCATTCACTTCAAGCGAGTCAAAATCAAGTCGTGAGAAATCTTTTTTGGAAGAAAATTTATGAACTTAAACCTTCTAAACTATAAATTGTGCCAAACGCCGATCAATCAAGGACCAATTAGAGAATCTGGATTGATTGCATAGCCAAACCCTACATATATGTAAGTAGTGGCATATTTATAACTCAAAAAATTTATTTTTTGTTCTTAATAACACTGTTCAACAACATTTTTTTTCGTCAGCTGATAGTAGTTGTTTCCTTTGCAATTTTCATCTCTGATTACGAGAATGATAAAATTTTGCTATCACGTCAGGTTTTCGAGAAATTTGGGGCTCAGTTCTTGACCGAATTTGTATGTAGATGATGAATTGAACAAATTATTAAAACTGCATCTACCCCAAAGCTGAGAGTATCCTACCAGAAAATATTATAGCTAATCTAGGATGATGTAATTTCTGCTCCTGACGCTTTCAAACCTGTCGTAACATGTCAATTTTTCTTCTGTGTTTTCTGTCACAGAGGGGCTACTTGCAGTTAGAAATAGTCATTCAGTCTGCCGCAAGCTGCTTCATGGTGTGTGTCTGTTCATGTGCAGTGAAGTTTGATTTTATAGTTTTTTTTCCATTTTACCTAATCATTTAATTTTGCAGGTGTTACACAAAATAGCGCCTTGAAGGAAAAAAGGATAATTTGAAATGTCGCGTAGATGTGTGAACAATCCTAACAGTTTCTGTTATGTGTGCGGTGATTACGTGATACAAGATCACAAAAGAAACATCACTTCCTTAATTAAAAAATCTCATGAGCTTTACTTCGGCTGCAAAATCGGGGGTCAAGATAAAGTTTGGGCTCCCCATATTTGCTGTGCGCGGTGTGTTGTGACCCTCAGGGGTTAGTTAAAAGGTAGAAGTATCTCTGTCATTTGCAGTTTCCATGATTTGGAGAGCGCAAAAAGATTACTTCTAAGATTATTTTTGTTTAAATAAAGTCGGTGGTTTTTCCTCAAAATATAAGAAAAAAATTGAATGCCTGAATCTGCCTTCCACAATGCGGAGTACATTGTGAAACACTACCAGTTCCTAAACTCCCTGGATCGTGGAGTTTAGATGATGATGAACCTGCTGAAAATGAACCTATGGAATTGTCAGATAATGATGAAGAGTATCAACAAACTCGAGAAAAAAAGAGCCTCACTTGACAACTCAACCTGAGTTTAATGATCTGGTTCGAGATTTGAATTTATCGAAAAATCAAGCAGAATTTTTAGGGTTTAGATTGCAAGGATAGAACTTGCTTGCAAACGATACCAGCATACCCGTTTTTTGCAGACGCCAAAAAAATATATCAAAATTCTTTTCTGTGACTGGTGATCTTTCTTTTTGTAATGGCAGTGATAGTTTGATGATGGCCCTAGGACGAGCATAAACCTTCAGAATGGCGACATTTCATCGATTCGTCAAAACTTAGTTTGAAGGGCTGTCCTGTTGCATACTGAAAATATCTATCCTTCAGTTCCTATTGGCCATTCTGTCCATATGAAAGAGTCGTACGAAAATATGGAATTTCTCCTGAATAAAATAAATTACAAAAGATCCAAATGGCATATCTGTGATGATCTCGGTCATTGGGCTGCTTCTTGGTTTACAGCTTGGACATACAAAATATTGCCGTTTTCTTTGTGAATGGGACAGCAGAGCAAATAATTCTCATTACACTGTTAAGTACTGGCCACCTCGTCAAATTTTCACTCACTGAACAAAAAAAAATGGTGTGCCATAAATTGGTGGCTCCTGAAAAAATTTACTTGCCACCTTTACACATCAAACTAGGATTGATGAAAAATTTTGTTAAGGCAAGGACAGAGCAGGAGATGGATTCCAGTACTTCAAACAAGAATTTCATGTGATTAGTGATTCCAAAATCTTAAAAAAAACCAGTTTGGAATGCTTTTAAAGCAGTGATCCAGAATTTCTTAGGCAACAAAAAATCGCCTAACTATGCAGAATTGGTTGATGGACTTCAAGTTTACAGATCATTGGGATGTAATACGAGTTTAAAAATTCATTTTTTGCGTTCGCACTTGAATTTTTTCCTGCCAAACCTGGGAGATGTCAGCGATGAACATGGAGAGCGGTTTCATCAGGACATTTCTGCGATGGAGGAACGAGACCAGGGCAAGTGGTGTCCAAACATGCTGGCTGATTAATGCTGGACGCTAATAAGGAAAACCTCAGACGTCACTTACGAGCGAAAATCAAGAAAAACATTAAGTGAAAAACCATTTTAATATTGTCCTTGTGTCCAGATTATTCTATTATATTCGAATATAAAAAAAAATTTCTTAAAAACCTGACGTGATGGCAAAATTTCGTGATCATTTTCGTAATCAGCGTTCAAAAATCTATAGGAATCACCAGATTTCATTTGAGAAAAAAAAAGGGAAAGTTCAAATTTGTTGAACAGTGAGGAGTGCCAGAAGCTGGCACAGCGCTCAGGCCAACTAACCCACTGAGGCTACGCACGCTTTATTTTTAATATTAAGTTTTATATAATAAGTTGCATGTAATAAGAGTTTTGTAGCGGTGTGCGAGAGGAGATTGTTAAAAGTGAATGTGGGTAAGAGCAAGTTATTGATTGTTGAGAGTGAGGGAAATTCGGACACTCGTGTGATGATGAATGTGAAATACAGGAAGCGATAGTCTTTCAAGTATTTGGGGTGTGTTTTGAACAAAAGAGGCACGAGTGCAGCCGAAGTTGATGTAAATTAAGGAAAACAGGTGGCGGTTGTGAGGACTAGATAGAGATGCTGCCAGATGTTTACATGGTGTATACGTGTATTCATACCGACACCTCTGTTTAGATGTGAAACATTGGCATGGCGTGAAAGGAGGGAAATTAAGAGTAAGAGCTGAAAGAGTAGTTGAGACTGATAATGGGAAGGCTGTGTGGCGTGCGTCGGATTGATAGGAAGAAATTGTGCGGTTCTAGAAATATACGATGTTCTGAAGTCGGTGGAAGTGAAATCGAGGAAAGTGTGTTAAGGTGGTTTGGACATGTTGAAAAAAATGGAAGATTATAGTGTTGTAAAAAGAGAGTATAATAGTATTTGCGAAGGTAGGAGGAGAAAGAGAGGAAGTCTAAGAATATGAATAGATGGACATAGTAAATGATTACGTGTAGGAGCGTGGGCTTGATCTGGTTGATGCGCGTGAAGTGGCTGCAAGTAGGTTGAAATGGAGGTGGTCTGTTATTAGTTACGCAAGTTCGGGACACGCTTATTTTTGACAAGGCCTGGAAGCAGCGCCACACATGAAGTATGAAGCACCGCAGGTGTGGAATTTAGCCATGTGGCGGGGCGATGGATGCGTACTTTTTTTTTGGCCTCTTCTCCTCTCCACTACCTTCTGTATTTTATGTCAGAGTTGTTTCTGCCTTCTCACCCCAATTTGTTGGGAAATGATATTTTTTATAATATATGCATGTATAATATTGTGGCACAGATTTACTGACTCGGTGAAATAAGGTTGATAAAATAGGGAGGTGGTACGTGAATAGCAAGTCAATTTGAAAGGGTTCCCAGCCAAAAATGTTTGAGAAACACTGCTGTGAACGATAAACTTGTTTATTTTTTAATGGTTGATTTGATTAACTCTAAGAATGAAAAAAATTCTCAAAAGTAATACAACAGTTAATCTTTCCCATAAAACCAGATATTCTTGATATGGACGTACCGATGCATTGGTAAATAAATAATCGGTAATAGACATACTTGGTGGTTTTGTCGATGCACTCGCAATTGGCATTTTGAGCGAGTAATCGGTGCCGATTATTAGATAAATTTTTAAGAGCCCTTTAGTCATTTCACTTTAGCCAGAAGGTTTACTTAATCATAAATTTTCAGTCTGGATCGAAAATATGAGGATCTAAATTATGAGCAAAATTGTCATATTCTGTAGCAAGGGCATATGTCAAAAAATATTTTTGACAACTTCAGATTTATTGCAAATCTGTTACAAAATTTTACCACTTATTTCAGCTGTTTTTTTTTTTTAAATAAAGTTGTATACATAAATTTAAAATCAACTTTAATACGCCACACTCTAACGATTGTTGGGATAATTAGGTCGTATGGGTGCTGCTGCTTCCCTTTTTCTAAATTATATAGTACTCCCTCCAAGAGGTTGCAATAGCTGCACAAATTTCTGAACGATATTCCATTAATAATGAGTAACCTCAGCAACTGAATGATCTGCTGCGTACGGAATGACATTGTTTTCCTATAAGCGAAGTGAAGACACTGAGGTCATGGGTTCGAATCTAGATGATGCTGGTAATAACACTAAAGTTAGAACAATGAGCGGCATTAGTTGGCCTGAGCGCTATGCCAGTTTCTGGCTCTATTCACTGATTAATTATTTATTTAACCCTTTGGTTGCGTAATTTGGATATATCCGAACAAAAGTGTTCGAAAATATCCGAATGTCGAAGAGAAAGGTTAGTTAACGGAACGCAGTTAAGGAGAAAAGACAAGTGAATATTTATAGTAATCTCGTGTTTAATGAAATTTTCTTCATTATGAATACCACTTTTTGCCCATTTAATCTTTGAATTTTACAAGAGCTGATGATCAAAAAATTTTAATTTAAAAGACTCAAGAGTACACGAGGCCACTGTTATCAGTTTATTAAGGAAATAAAATAGTCTTATCATGAAGGCATAAAGTTCTTTCGACTCTACTAAATGGGCCACAAGCCCTCATTACTAGGGCGGGTCATACTATGCATTTTTTTTTAAATCAATGGAGAGGGGTGTTCAAATGACATATTTTGGTGTATAGAACACAATTCTGAAGAAAATATTTAATTCTGATAACCCTAACCTACATCATTTTGCAGTTGATTATTATTAAATTGTTGATTATTTTACTATTGTAGTTACCCCAGAATATGTCTTCTCACGTTTTCTATCATGGCTGCTCACGTTATCTCTCATAGAGCATTGTTCTAACTAATTCATATAAACACATATAATGTAATTCATATAATAATAATAATATTTAAATACTCAAATAAAAAGGTGTGCCATTCCACTTAATTGTAATTATCATACAGTTTGGTATATGAAATATTTTGACGGTTTTCTGGAAGTAAGGGACCCCACCAAGTAGGGGGTCCTGATCTACCAGAGCACAAGAGACAGGTGAGGACATTGAAAAGGCAGTGGCTGGAAAGGAAGGCAGAGAAAAGGAGAAGGAGCAAGGAGGAAAGTGCTGCAGTAGCAGAGAAGGCAGCCAGGAAGGATGTTAAGAGATTTTTGGCAGATGGTGATGAGGATCTGGAATTGGAGAGAAGTGGTGATGAAGATGAGTTTGTTCCTGAAGTTGAGCTCTTCCCTCAAACTGACCCTGAGCCAGCAGCTTCGGCAAAGGTACAGAAAAACTATGATGAGATTCAAAACATTGCTAGTGTAAGGTATGGCATAGGGCTGAGGCCAACTGCAGCGATAGCAATAGCAGCTCTGATTGACGCAGGAATCATCACAGAAGACAATACAAGTAAAGTGATTGATAAGAGCAAGGTCAAGAGAGCACAGGAGAAGTTGATGAGAGAGCTGGGGGAACAGTTCGAGAAGAAGTGCAGGGAGGAGGGGGGATCTCTTGCATCCTCTTTGATGGGCGGATTGACCTGACCAATGTGATGATGGAAGCTGAGGGCAGTGACCAATCTTTTCCCGCAAAGATCAAGGAAGAACACTATAGTGTTGTTAGTGAGCCTGGCAGCTACTATCTGTTCCACTTTACCCCAGAGAAAGCAACTAAAGAGGAGTCACATGCGGAGAAGATTGCTAAGGTCCTGTTTGCCTGGCTGAAAGAGAGGGGTTATGATAAGACCTTGTTGGCCATTGGAGGAGACTCAACAAATGTCAACACTGGTGTGAAAGCTGGAGTAATGCGGAAGCTGGAGCTGCACCTGGGGAGAAAGCTGGTCTGGTTGGTGTGCAACCTGCACACTGTTGAACTTCCCCTGCGCCATCTCATTGTTGACCTTGATGGCCCTACTCTGTCAGACAAAAAATTATCCGGGCCAATAGGAAAGCTGCTTGATTCTGCTACAGACTTTGATATCAATCCAAACTTCACCCGAATCTCTGTTGGCCCTCCACTGATCAAACTTCCTGACAAGGTCATTCAAGATCTCTCAACTGATCAATACTATGGCTATAAAATTGTCTGTGCAGTCAGGGATGGAGTACTTCCTGCAGGGCTGGCTCTGTTAGAGATAGGACCAGTAAACCACAGCCGCTGGCTCACCACAGCGAACAGACTTCTCAGGCTCTGGGTGTCAAAGCACGGACTTAAAGGAAAACCTGAAGATTCTGCAATTCATTGTGGAATTCATCATTGGAGTGTATTACCCATGTTGGTTCAACGTGAAGGTCAAGCACTCCTGGATCGAAGGGCCTAGGCACATCCTCTTTCAGCTGGACTGCCTCAAGTCCCAGAGAAAGGAGGTGCTGGATATTGTGATGCCAACTGTGAGAAGATCTGCTTGGTATGCCCACAGTGAAGTCATCCTCCAAACACTACTCTGCTCTGAGGATCAGAAGGAGAGGATTGAAGGGGTGGAGAGAATCCTGGCCATCAGGGGAGAGGGGGACCCGGACACTCAGCTGGGGGACTCCTCTGTTAGGAGCAGGAGGACACCTGACATCAATTGTGATGCTTCCAGCATCGGTGACTTGATCAGCTGGTCAGAAGGTGTGTCAGAGCCACCTCTCACCTGCTCTCTAAGCACCTCAGAGGTGAAAAACTTCATCAACACCCCCATGGAGGTGCGCAACTGGCCTTGCCACACACAAAGCATTGAGAGGGTTGTTAAAATGGTGACTGAGGCTTCTGCTAAGTACTTCTCACAGGAAAAGAGGAATGGAGGGATCAGGGCTCAGGAGACCAGCAGGAAGCTGATGTCCAAGTCTGAGTCAAAGCAGGATTTGTGCAACCTGGCAAAGTTCAAGATGTCAGGAGAATGATCTTTGTAATTATATCCAGTGATATACATGCAGTTCACCTATTAATAAATATATGTAAAGTTGATTTGGCCTTGTCAATATAAATGATTTACCTTATATCTTTTAATATATTATAAAGGGGTTCAAAAAGGGTAAAATTGGCAATTTAGAAATACAAAATGATGTAGGTTAGAGTTATCCTATCCGAAAAAGCTCTCATTTGAATTCCCCATGTAAAAACACACAATTTAGACACCCCTGATGGTAGGATTTCCTTCAGATTCATGTTGTCACCTGAGTACGACCCGCCCTACCTCATTACTGAAACATCATAATTTTTAACTTAAATGTACGCCCGTTTTCTCAGATTTGCAATCCATAATTTAAAATGGCAAATGCCTTTTCAAGAAACGATCTCGGTTTGCTGCGGTCTTTGAACTAACTTTAATTACAATTTCTGAAATGAATAAATAAAAGTAGGGAATTTTTTGTGTAAACTACTGTAATTAGGTTTTATTACAGTTAACATGGTTGACCTCTTCCAGTGAGCGATTAGACCTGTATCAAACTTTAGTTGTATTAGATTAAAAAAGTCTAACAACCAAAAAAATTTGCCGCGATCGCAAATCCCTTTTTGAACACGATTATTAATTTTTTTTTTACTTGAATATTATATACGGAATTGTGCAACCTTTTGCTAATGGGTGGGGTGCAAACTTTACTGGACTACCGAAGTAGATGCGTTATACATGTTTCAATTGATGCTTTCATTGATTTCAGATGAATAACTGAAGGTGACGATGGCTAGTGCCGCTGGAGATAGTGAAGAACAACGTGTGGTTGGCCGAAATTGAACAAGTGCCTTTTGAGAAGCAATGAAAGCAGGTGCAACTTTTAGCAATCGGAAGTGGATCGCCCAAAAATTTCATCGTAGTGAAAAATGGTCCGAGTATATTGTTTTTTTTGTTGCAAAAGGTTAGGCAAACCCTGTATTTAAAAAAAAAAAAAAAAATGTACATATACTCAGTTTGCATATCAACCAAGTGCATCGTGCAAAGACACTCTAGTGCAGTCATGGACAAACCCCGACCCACCTCCCTCCGATCTAAATTACTCTGACATGCCCCTCTTGATTTTTCTAATACCAAAAACAAAATTCGAAATTAAAATTTTATTTGAACTGCAGTGCCAATATATGTGAGTAGGAAAATGGAAAATGTAAAATAGAAAATTTTTAATTTCTATGTGCAACATATGACTATATAATGCCTTTATTATTACGTACCAAAACTAAATTAGCAATAAATGCCCTCATTAGCCGGCAATTACTAAAGGCAGTGCTTAGGCAAATATATTTCCATTTTGAATGGTACCTTTTTATATTCAAGCGCTCATCAGCGAATAAAAATTTTAAAAAATTATAATATAATAGTGGAAACAGAAGGCAAATGAAATTATTTTTAATATTTGTTGGCAACTCCATACAAACCCACAAAAAAAAACTTTCAACCGTCAGCTTGGCCCGCCACTTAAAAAGGTTGCCCATGCCTGCTCTAAAACGTTTCCCCGATGTAACATGGAGAAAGGAAATTTATGCGATGTATTAGTTGCCCGCATATGTAATGTTCCTCGCCCGCCCCGCCTCACAGACGATTCTGTACATGTGGCAACGCCGCAGTGATAATCAAGGTATCCCAACTGGGGGGGGGGGGGGGACAACAACACAACATATACTGTATATCTAAAGGACAATTGAATGTGCAGTCATTGACATACAGGTAATTATAATGTAATGTCTCTGTTCATAAAGATAAACAATTAATATGATCGTGAACAGCGTTCAACGCCATGTAGTTTACTAGTCCTACACAGTAACTAGCGGAGCGACCCGGCGTTGCCGGGTGGAAGTTGAACGATATATACAGGGTGCTTCACAACCGGTCTGCCATACTTTAGGGAGTGATAGCGAGTAAAAAAATGAATACAACATCGGTGTTATTTCCAACCGTTGCGGAGCTACGGACGTTTTAAGGTGCACGGAAAAAAATACCCGAGTAAAATCCGATTTATTTATTGCTACATTTTATGAGATACACCTTATAAATGTTCAAAATGTCCGCCTCAGTTTTCAATGCACAGCCTTCCTTGCTCGCTCCAAACAAGAGTCCACTGGGGATTGAATCATTTCGAGGTGTTCTCGTATGTAAGCAACGGCATCCATAATCCGACGCGAGAGTTCCTCTCTCGTTTGTACTTTGGTCTTGTAGACCATCTCTTTCATAAAGCTCCATAAAAATCAAAATCTAACGGGTTAGGTCCAGAGATCTCGCGGGCCACGATACTGAACCAGCACGACCAATGTATCTCATAAAATGTAGCAATAAATACTTCAGATTAATACTCTCGTTTATTTTTTTCCGTGCACCTTAAGACGTCCGTAGCTCCGCAACGGTTGGAAATAGCACCTATGTTTTAACTTTTTTACTCGATATCACCCCTGAAAGTATGGTAGACCGTGTGTGTGTGTGTGTGTGTGTGTGTGTGTGTGTGTGCGTGTGTATAAATGCCTGGTTAGGTTAATTGTACGCTCTTGACGATTGGTTAGGTTATGTCGTGATATTTTCCTTAGTTTTAACAAAAATATCACGACTTAACCTAACCAATCGTCAAGGGCGTACAGTTGACCTAACCGGGCATTCAATAATTTTACCGTAGGTTTCGATATATATATATGTATGTATGTATGTATATATATATATATTAGAGCTCCGCCGATTTTGTCACTTTTATGACGTGTCTATGATGTCACTATCTTTCAACCAATCCGGAATACAGACGCCTCCAGCGGCCTCAGATGATCTCGGAGGCCGATGCCACATAGCCTATGTTCTTCCCCGGCCTCAGTTACCCCTACCCCTAAGTCTCATCTAAATCTGGCCAGTGGTTTGGCCGGCCATAAGAAACAAATTAGGTTCACAATTATTAGTATAGATAAGGTTCCATTATGATTACTGGAAGTATATATGAACAGCTACCACAATGCAACTTTTTATATACTTGTGAATTTGAACCAAAAATAGACATTACACAGCCAACCTCTACACTCCCTCATTCCCCTTCCCCACCCACTAATCTTCTTTCTATTACGCTTGCTCATCATCATCATCATCATCATCATCATCATCCTTTTTAGATGTTTTTTACTTCCATCCTCAACCTGTTTTGTTCTTCACATCCCCAGTTTGTGAGTGGTGAGAAAGTGTTTTGGAAATGGTAGACAATGATACTTCAGCTTTAGCAGCTATTTGGCTTTGACTGTTGCCTTCTTTATGAAGAACAATAATTTTCAACCTATTCTTATATGAAATTTCTTTATTTGGAGCCATTATCCTATCTTATCTGTAAAAAAAAATTTGAAGACGAGACATTTTTTGTATTAAAGCAGTGCTCTTCAACCTGGGCGGTACCGCCCACTAGTGGGCGAAGGATCTCATTAATCTAAAGGTAATTGCAATTAATTTTATTGTTTTATGCAGGGTATATAACTTTTGTTTGAGTTTTTGCATTTTTAATTTTGGTGGGCGATACGGAGATTCAAAAGTTACAAAAGTGGGCGGTAAGCATAAAAAGATTGAAGAGCACTGTATTAAAGTTTAACAAAGATGATATTTTTAAAGAAACTTGCGATTACATGAGAGTATAAACATGTGTGAGTCGTTAAATCTATAAAACATGTTATTAGATCAAAGTGAATAGTATATTTACCATTGAAGAACCTGACCTTCAAAATGAGCAAAATCAATAAAAACTAGTGGTGTACCGATTCATCGGCATCGGCCAAATTTCGCTGATTCTCTGATTATTTGAAATTTTGAAATTTTAAAATTTTCACTACAAAACAAAATCTATATTTACAGAAAATTGAACACCAAAGAACACTATGATAATTTGTACTCATTTCAAAGTGTAATTATATAAAAATATTTTACATTCACAAAAATGGCAAATCATGAGGAGTTAAGTTGTCCATAAATTTACATTTTAGCTTACATTAGCTTATCTCTACACAACCAATTACATTATAATAGTTTATAATTAATGTCCATTTTTTGTTCAAATTCACTAGTATATAGAAAGTTGTATTGTGGTAGCTGTTCATATAAACTTGGTCATCATAATGGAACCTTATTGCTTACTGTATAAGACTAGTAAACTACATGGAGTTGAACGCTGTATACGATAATAATTGTTTATCTCTATGAACACAGACATTACAATATAATTACCTGTATGTCAATGAATGCACATTCAATTGTCCTTTAGATATATAGGTTTGTTATATGTTGTTCGACTCTGTTGTCCCCCCCTCCACCCCACCTTCCCCCACTTGGGGTACCTTGACTATCACTGCGGCGTGCCACATGTATGGAGTCGCCTGTGAGGCGAGCAACATTAGATATGCGGGCAACTGTACCTCATACCTGAAATTACTGCCAGCAGAAGACAGTAGACCGGAAGGAGCTTTTTCTGCAAGACTATAGTTGACATTGTTAAAAAAATCTTGTATAAAAACACTTCTGTGTCTGTTCATTGTTTCACTTTCAGTACACACTTCATTGATTTTAGAATTAGTTGTACGAAACAAATCCAGTGAAATTTGGTTTAGTTAACCGTGTGGTCTCTTATTCGAGTAATTGTATCGCCATAACTAATTTATTTACAGTTTAGGCCTCTCCACCATGGCACTGATAAGATAGGTACAACTTCAAAGATGAAGTACTCGTAGATATCAGTTAGGTGTACACTTAATCTCTCATGCTTATATTTAAATATTATATAGCTTCTTAAGTATATATATATATAGGACATTACTTTTGTTTTATAATTTTTTTTTATAATAATCGGTTATTTGTATTGTTTTGGTATAATAATAATTACTAGTGCAGATTAATACATACTGTATTTTCACTATTGGTTCATTTTTTGTATATTTATTATAATTTGAATGCGACATTTATCAAGGGCCAAATTACATAAAATAAATACTCCAGTTGACAGTATTGTTTGTAATATTTATTTTATAAATTTTTAATGTAAATATCTTCACAATGGCTTAATGATTTAAATTCGTTCTATAATTTTCAACCATTAGTTCACAAGTATAAGAATTAATTAATTTCAGATACATATTAATATGTAAATCATGAACAACTGTGAAGCGATCTGCGATCTTCTATCTTTTGAGAGCCCAGTAAAGCCAGTGCTAAATTTAAATAAATGTGGGAGTGCAAGGAACGCAGAAGTGTTGTTAATGTAATATTTGGTGTAATTTTCTCTTCACGCGTGTTTTTCAGCACTGTAAACTTTGTAGAGACTGTGATTCCTTCTTTGAAAACATATTCATAATTGTGAAAAGGCAATGGGAAAACTAGGAGTTAGGAAGACGAACATACGTTATGTGGTTACCGAGTCAGTGCTTCTACTGATTATGCCATCCAAAGCACCGTCCTTAAATAAATTCGTTCACTCGAGGCAATATTTATTCTGTTTGACCATATTCCATTGAACTCCCTCGCGGTGATTGTATTTATAATGCATTCGTATGTTTAGAAATGTGAGGGAGTTTAATGAAGCATGGTCAAACGGCGTCAATATTGATCTCGCTTGAACGAACCTTTTTTGGGGGTTCTGGATGGCGTGATCGGAGAAGGAGCACTGAGTCTGAAACCACGTGACCCGAATTGAAGTCTTCCTATCTCCTTCATATTCATGAAATATTTTTGTAGTGTTTCAGAGAATTTTAATTGATGTTCGTGAATTAAAAATGCAAATCAATTTCATATGAATTTAATTTTCAGGAAGAATAAAGAGCGATACAAATTATGTCGTACTTAAGTGAATTAGTTCACGAGGTATAACTTAATACCTATATCAACCAACCACACCAACTGAAGAATAGATACACATACAGTTCTGCAAAAAACGTAAGTGAATCGGTCTCCTACAATCGATTTGTTTGGATGTGTCATAATGATATATCTTAATATGACAAACTTTTTTCACGTCGGGCAACACATCCTTCCATTCGAAAATAGTTTATGGATGGACACACAAACCTTAGTTGCGAAAGTAAATGAACCATTTATGTGTCGTCACAAATTTGTTGAACGAAGATGCTTCGCTAACAATCTTAGTACGAATGTAGTGATATCTTAATTTGATTGATCACCTTTGTAATTAGTTTTCTTCGCATTTCAGGCATTTGGTGCAGATAACACAAAAGGCATCGAGTATCATGCCTAGCCTGAGGGAGCTCTCGAATGACCTACGGAGGACAATTGGCAATGGTCACGTATCTGGCGAGTGATATAAAAAGATGTCGGCCAAATATGGAATTCGTGTGTCAACTGTTCGTCAAATTATTTACAAACGGAGGGACAAAGACGAAAACAACCTTTCGTGGGTCTGGCCGATCACCGAAGACCTCTCAGGATGATTTGGAGACCCATTCGTTAAGTGCGCAGTAATCTAGGAGTGACATATAAAGACCTTCAAGGGTCTTTGGCAAGCGCCAACACGCACGTTCATCGTTTCACAATACGGAAAAATGGTGAACCGATGAGGACTTCATGGGCGGGTTCACGAAGAAAGCCACTGTTGTCGAAGAAACAAAGTCAACAGACGACACTTCACTACGGCCCACCTGGTAAAAGGTACTTTGGATGGATTAGGCAAAGTTAGAGCTCTTCGGTTCTCTATCGACTGTTTTTCTTCGACGACAGTGACTTTCGCCATGCAACCCGGCTGTGTGTTTGCGCTTGCCAAATATTCTTGAAGGCCTTTAGATGTCTCTTCGATTACTGCTCACTTCACAAACCGAATCTCTTCGACAAGGTTGGCGTTGTCTCTGTCCCTCGATTTGTAAATGCTGTAATTTGACATACAGTTGACACAAGAATGCTATATTCGGCTATGTTTTTATACTACTCTCACTAGATATATGAGCAGTGCCAATTGTCCTTCGTAGGTCATGCGACAGCTCCCTCAATCTTGGCGTGATAACCGATGCTTTTTACGTTATATGTACCAAAATGATGCCTGAAATGCGAAGGTAACCGATTACGAAAGTGATCAATAGAATTAAAAAAAATATCAATGTTTTTGTAGGATGTGTATAAAGTAACGGAAATAGAGAGAAACCCACTTCGAACTGGCTTAAACTAATTTTTTATCATCATAAACCTTACTATCGAATACACAGTTGCTATAAAATACATGTAATAAATATTAACTATTCATTGACGTTATTCTCTACACACCCGGTACTACCCGTGTGTAAAATGAAATCTAAATTAAACGAAGATATTTAATTTACATAACTCCATAAATGGTTCTTTCTTTTCCATGGCCTTCTCACACCTGAGCATACAAAAGTTTGTGTTCAAACTAATTTTAAGTGGAAGGACGTGTAGCCCGACCTTAAACAAAAGTGTCATAACATACAAGGTTTACCAGGACTTTGGACTCGTAAGGAAACTAGACATTAGAAGTGTGTTTTACACTTTAAAAATTTAATGTCCGTTTTATCTATTTCAGGAAAGAAAATACCCTAATGACTCGGTATACCAATCAAGAGAAGGTAGAACTGGTATTGGTATTGCTACATGCTTCTGGAGGGAGGCATGTCAGTTATTTCACGAACATGGCTCCCTTTGGCTTTTTCAGGAAACATGTAGCAATACCAGTTCCACCTTCTCTTGCTTGGTATACCGAATCATCAGGTATTTTTTTTCCTGAAATAGGTAAAACTGACATTAGAAACGTGGTTTTCACTTTGGACAACAGAAGCATATTTTCTGCAAACATATTTGACTTCACGTATATCAAGTGAATCACATCGTTTACAGCCGATGGAATAGGAACAACGAAGGGACTGTTTAATAGTTTTAATTATATTTACAAAATACTTACAATCCCATTTGTTTCAAGCAAAGTCGTAAGGATGTTTGGATTAACCTCCTTGTGAACTACGTTGTTTAAATAATGTTCTAGATATGGAAGAGAATAACAGAATTTAATACCAATGACCATAATACTGTAGAACTAGGTCTCTAAAAATTTGGGGTTAATTCTTTATGCTCTGAGAAACAAAAAATATAAAGATCTTATCGAAGGGTGATAGTCAAAATAAAAGAACTTACGAGTTAGTATTTGTGGGGTACGTAAAAAAAACCTTCAAATATGGATTGTTTTCCACATCTCCAAATTTTTAGATCAACAGATAAAAGCCTTACAACATGAACTAAACCGCACTAATATATATAAACAAACTAATGAAAGTTTACAATAGAGGAAAGTTTTGTTTTCAGAAAATAAATAAATAAATGGAGTTGTCTAACCTTCGCCTTATTGAAGGTCATATGAAGGGAGAGGACCAACAGTTTTACATAGTATCCGGACCATGAGTCGCTACACAGTCTAGACGCAGAGGACGGTCTCCCATCCAACTGCGCTTACCTTCGCTGATCCATTAGAAGCAGTGTTACGACATTGGCCACGACGAAGCCCTTTTTTAGGAAAATACAAATTACTTTTTTTTTTATCTAAAAATTTCGAGATGCACAAATTTAGTTTTTCGGAATCCTACTGATTAGTACGTTCACTTTCATTCTGACCACCACCACCCCTCGATTAAAACTTTTTTCTTTTGTTTCTCAGAGCATGAGTTGTTAGCCCCGAAATTTTACTAAATTATAAAATATTGTGAACATTAGTGGTAAATTATTATTCTGTTCCATTTATAGAACATTGTGTAAGCAAATCTTAATAAAATTATGGAGTTCACACTGAGATTAATAAAAAATATCCTTAGCCTCCCTTACTCTGTGAATTTTAAAAACCTTCCGACTTTACCTAAAACAATTGGAGTAAAGATAATATAATTTTTAAATATAAAAGTACTATTAAATCTCGTCTGAGAGAAACCAGCCCAGATAATGCAGTTTGTCTATTTTATCGGATGTTAAACGATGCGATTTGGTTCATATACATTATTAGGTGAACGGAAAAAATTTTGTCAGATAAACAGTATAAATAAAATAGGCTTGTAGAACCGCGCGAATAATTCTATCGCATTGTTTAACCTTATTTACAGATATAATCATAGCATTAATTGATAAAATTGTAGCTAAAAATAAATAACTTGAAAAACAGTCGCATACTCTACGTAATTTCAATAACAGTTGGAGAACTTATAAAATGGACAATACCTTTTTCTTTAATCATCACTTGTTAACTTCTGGATAATCACTCTTATTTTGTTTACGCTGTACAGATACATATATTGTTTTTAACTGCTCCCTTCATTCCCTGATGAGGTGTATTGCTATTGTGTGTGTGTGTGTGTGTGTGTGTGTATATACCTATTTCTCCCTTCTCCTTTGACGTTATTGTCGAGTTTTCTGATTTAGAGACCAATCGTAAATGTATTTGACGTTGTCCAATGGCTCTTCCTCGTTTGTGACCAAAGATTCTATCATTTTTCGAGTGCCATTTTCGGTGTACTTCATTATCCACCTTTAAAAGTACACATTAAATACCGATCAGTTGTAATAAAAGTATTTTCAATTTAACAGTTTCGTATTGATACTATAAGTAAGTTTGAAACCATTGTCTTTATACGTAGCAAAGAAAGACGTTATACAGATTAACTTATATAATGTACGAAACATTAATATAATGTAATAATGATACTGGTTGTTTAATTTCCATCGCAACATCTAAAGTCATATGAGGGGTCCCGCGTCTTAATGTACCTAAGCGCCAAAATTAAAATTCGTCAGAAATCGCCTCCAAAGTTCAGCAATATTCTGGCAATAGTATCTCTGTTATTAATTGAGCTAGAACGTTCATTTCTGGCTAAATTAGAGTTCTAAGTATGTTAATGATATTGATGAGTTTTTGGAATAGATTTTTTAAATTTTTTTTTCTTCTTATGCCGAACTTTGGGTGAACTTTTGGCTGGCGATAGAGGTGAAAAAAGTAGTTCGCTTCATAAGGTTTTCAACCATACTTCTAGTGTCATAAGGTCATTATCACCCTTCCTCTATCGCGTGGTTTGGGTTAAAATAGTGATATCCATCAAAAACACGTTTTCGTCTGTGGTGGCCCCTAGGTATCTTAAGACGCGCGACCCCTCATATGACGAAGGGGACCTACGGCTTTACGTGGCATCCGAACCACGGTTCGCTTCGTTATCTGGACGCAGAGGACGGTCTTCCGTCCAATTATTCTCCAGACCCAATGTCGCTTAACTTCGCTGATCGACGGGAAGCGGTCTTTCAACATTGGCCACGACGTGGGCCTATTAAAGAATTTTTTGTTGTACTCAGAAAGTCCCTTTGTCTTTATTCTCTTTTATGGTATCGGGTAAATGTAGTAAATAGTATTGTACACACACAATAATGCAGAGGAAAATGATGCTCTTCATAAAGCTTTCGCACTAATAAACTCGGATGACAATTTTTACCTGAGAACACCTCGTTCGTCCTTGGCAAAATCTGCTCCATACCACTCGAGGATCTGTGGCAGAATAAGAACTTTCCCATCGAGACCTTTTTCAACAGTTACCTCCTGCTGGAGATAAGCCCTAGTGACGATTTCAAGCTTTTGGTCCAAGTTCTCTGACGAATAAACGCTTACCATTGGACATGACTGTCGGGGAAATCAAAAGATTAAAATGAGAGAGATTATTTGAACTGTTAACTTTATGGACGATTACTATGAAATTTTAGTCTCAAACTCATTCTTAACATGATTCCCCACAAAAATTAACTTAATACGAATTAAAAATTAAAATGAGACTATTAAAGTGAATGAAATATAATCAGTCAAACATTAAAAAAAGTAAATTCACCGAAAGTTGGCGATGACGACTTGAAACCTATCTACTGAAAGTTAGACTTAGGTCGACTCGTAAAAACTTCAGTCATATACGCATTTTGTTAAAACTAAAGAGTTACTGTATTATGGATGAGAATATATTTATTTTATGTATACAAATACGTGCAGTTACATTTCAAAATTAACAGATAATTTTTAATATCAAGGACGCACTATCTTTTCAACAGAAACTAATTAAAAATAAAAAACAATACAAAATGTAAGCAACTTCTCTCCAAGAATTTAAAAAATGACCCAACAGAAACATTTACCATTTATACGACATGAAAGAGAGAAAATGGCATATTGGTGTCGAAATCGGCTTTCCTTTTAGCGAAATTAGAGGTCAAAAGAAATTTCCACTATTTTACTGTCGGATAAATGATCCGACGATGACGGTGATAAACAATTTTGCTACTTCCTCTCATTTTTTATTATTATTTATATTTCGTATATCATTTTGGTTACCATATGGAGAAAATGCATACCGTGTAATTTTACACACGCACCACTTATACCGAGTTGCGGACGTGCACGCGCGCACATTGTTTGGGGTTATGTGACCTTCGCAATAGTAAAGGCTGAATGACGAAGGGGATCTACAGTTTTACGTGGGATCAGACCCACGGATCAACCCCATTAACTGAACTCGAAGGATGGTCACCCATCCAACTCCTGAACAGAGACAACGTTGCTTAACCTCGCTGATTTAACGAAAAACGGTGTTGCGACATGGCCACGAGGAAGCCTACGGCCGTGCGCACGCACACATTTATATATACTGTGTATATATAATTAAAACCAGTCTTATTAAAAACGCTTATGATCATCAGTTCACTATTTAAACTGCCCCAAAATTTGAAAATTACCAACGAAATAATTATCATGATAAAAAAATTAATATACGCTTAATATGAAGTTAATAAAGCAAACAATGTAAAAAAAAAATACCAAATTACTATAAATATTGTTTAAAACATCGGTCAAGATAAAATATTTAAGATAGAAAGCATAAGAGTATGCAGTTCAAAGTACCATCTTTCGGAGGAAAAAAACATTTTCATTGCTTCAAGAAGCAAATTTTTTTTTTTTTTACCTTTTTTTTTTACGTGGTAATGGGAATTTTTTAAATTTACTTAAATTCTTTTTAGCCCTCATCAGGAACCATGGGGGTCAAAACATTGAAAGTGATTGATATTCGTTAAAAGTTCTTGAATATTAAATACAATGTTTCAATCGTATGATTATCTCATTACAGACTTTTTATAGCACCATTTTGTAAGAATTTTAGGCCTGGAGTCATATAGACCCCATTGTTCCAACACCAAAAGTAAATTGAAGGTTCCTGACGAGAGTTAAGAATTATTTAACCCTTACTTCATAACCATGGTAAATTACCCTAAGAGTATATTATCCATCTATCCATCGTGTTCTGCCTATCAGGCAGGTCCAACTCGTGTGTCCCGCCAAAGTGTTCTATCCTGAGATATCCTTTTCATCCCATAATAGCTCCTGCCTGCCTTCAAATCATCCAGCATTGCTTTCCTTTTCCTTCCCCTCGCCCTTCTACCTTCATATCTACCATCTATCACCTCCTTCAACAATCCTCCTCCTCTCAACACATGTCCGATCCATTTATCTGTCTTTCTCTTATCACCTTAATGAATCTTCTTTCCTCCCTCACCTGTTGCAGCACTTCCTCATTACTTTGTTCCCTCCAGCTTATCTTTAGCATTCTTCTCCAAATCCACATTTCAAAACTTTCCAGGAGTTTCTTTTCAGTGTCATGTCCATGTTTCTGCTCCATACAGTACCACACTCCATATCAAGCTTTTTACTAACCTTTTCTTCAGCTTCAAGTTGAGTTTACCTGTAAGTAGTCCTTTCTATTTCTCAAATGCTACCTTACCCATACCAATTCTAGCTCTTACTTCCTTATTGCAATCTCCATTGTTGGTTAATAAACTTCGCAGATATTTAAACTGCTCAGCTTCTTCTAAGGTCCGATTTCCTATCGTTAGGCTTATTTGTGCTACTTTCCTTCTTGCAATTTAATTACCTTTGTCTTGGTCTCATTAATTCTCATTTCGAATTCTTCCGCCGTTGTTGTTAAGCTATTGACTATTCTTTGCAGTCCTTCTTCAGTACTACAAACAAATGCCTTGTCATCTGCAAGCCTTACAGATTTGACCAATTTACCTCCCACTCTGATTCCTTCTTCCAGATCTGAGTGTGCTTCTATTATCATTGCTTCCGCATAGATGTTAAATAACACGGGGGACAGGGAGCATCCTTGCCTGACCCCTCTCCCAACCAATCCAGGCTCCGATTCTCCTCCTGCAACTCTTAACATTCAGTCTGCCCAAGATATAGATTTTTTATCAGCCTACGGTCCCTCCAATCAACATTTATATTCTTCACTAGTTCCATTAGTTTCCTCCATTGGACTCTGTCAAAAGCTTTTTCAAAGTCAATAAAACATACATACATTTCCTGATCATGTCCCAGCACTCTCTCTCCATTATTCTCATAATACCAATAGCTTCTTGTTCCGCATTTTGACCCAAATCCAAATTGATCCTCTCCAATGTACTGCTCAGCTCTGTTCGTTAGTCTTCTGGTTAGTATCCTTAGCATTATTTTTGATGCATGGCTGACCAAGCTTATGGTTCGAAATTCTGAACACTTGGTGGCTCTCAGTTTCTTGGGGATAGTAATCATAGAGACTCTCATGAAGTCAGCAGGCCAGTCTCCACTTTCATACATGTTTCTGCACAATACATTCACCTCCTCTCTAACATCGCCTTCAAGACTTTTCAGAAGTTCTGCTAGTACATCATCTGGTCCTGGGGCCTTGCCATTTCTTAGGTCTTTTACAGCCATCTCTACTTCTCTTTCCAATATGTCCGGTCCCATACAATCTACTTCCACCTCATCTGCTTCCTCCATTTCGATGTTATTAGGTGTGTTCTCTTTATCATACAGTTCTTCAATATACTCAATCCATCTCTTCCTTGTATCTTCTGGTCTTTTCAGTTTTTCTCCATTTCTCCCCTCTATTTCTCGCACTCCCAAGCTACTTCTTTTCCATCTATTTATGTCCTTAACTTTTGGCACATTAAATCAGTTCTTCCTTTCCTTTCTAACTCCTCCATTTCCCTGCACTACTCTTCAAGCCACATCTCTCTTGCTTTATCAGTTTCTCTTCTCAGTTCGTTATTCAACTGTCTGTATCGTTGTCTCCCTTCTTCTGTACTTATACTCAGTGGTGGGCACCGTTAACCAAAAAGTTAACTTCGTTAACCGCTAATCCGTTAACCAAAAAGTTAACTTCGTTAATTGTTAATCCGTTAAACATGTAACGGAAGTTACCGATAAACCGTTAACGTTAACTTTTATTATAAAAAAAATGAAAAACACAATATATATATAATTTAATTTTCCCACTTCCTCTCGTTCTCCATTTTGTCCATGAGATGCATGTTGCCCTTCATGAAAATTAGCATATCAAAGTTTTCATCAGACATAAAGGGTTAAGGTGAAAACGCTCCCATTGTAAGACATCAATTGACTTAATTTATGTCATCAAAGTGACATGAGAATTGAAATCTTACCTGATCAGTTTTATGGTTCTTGAAATGTATCAAGGAGACTACTAATAAGGTACTCACAGACATATTATAAATATACATGACTTACTTGACAACGATTATTTTTAAATATTCACTAGCACAAACATGTTGCGCAAGAGACAGACTGCAAATGAAACGAATGTAGTTATTTGTTGTAATTGTTACATATATATTATTGAAAGTGCCTTAAAATGCTCGTGATATTTCTTGAAAGAAGTTGAAACATTCAACCAGGGCCGCCGCTTCCATTAGGCGAGGTTAGTAAATGCTAAAGGCGCCAAAGATCTGGGGGGCGCCAGCGCCTCCCGCCCTGTGCACGTCTGATAGTATTATGTAAGAACAACATGAAAAAATAATGAAGGAATGAGAAGCATAGACAAATGATGAAAGGTTGTACGACGTATGTACACCAGTTTAGCTTGACTGATATTTACATAATTAACTTATTCATCTTATTGGGTCATTATAGAACTTTCACTATCACGACCTTTAACCCTTTAGGGACGGGAGTCGTAAATAAGCGATTTAAAAATGTTGCGCGCACAGACGGGAGTCGTCAATAAACGACTCGGCTTATTTACGGCTTAATATGAGTTCCGGGAGTCGTCAATAAGCGAATAACTGTTTTTATGTGACATATGCCCTTCTTGCTTGGAAAAAACAGTAGATATGTCCTTTTTGCACGCATATTTTAGCACTTTTGAGCGTTCTGATTTGTTACTACATATGCCTCGCTTTACTCGCTGTTTTGATTGGTCATGACACTTTCTTGAACTGTGAAATGATTTTATAATTTTATAATAAATGTATGTATTAGCAAATTAAAATAGATCAGTGTAAGGCAAATAGTTTCTTCAATATGGTACCTTGATTACTTTGTGGGCAAACCCAATCGTGAAGTGGGAGGCGGGTGGGGGCGCCAGCTGCAGTCCTGCTAAGGGCGCCAAATAGGCTGGCGCCGGACCTGCATTCAACTCAAATGGCAAATCTTTCCGCCTGATTTTACAGTCGACCATGTTTTGCTCAAACCAATGCCATAAATAACTACCATATTTGGTAAGACACAAATTGTGGCGACGGAAACAAATATATCGCCTGATTTTGCACTGCGGAAATGGAAATTCGTTCATCACTATTAACAGTGGCGGATTAATTGCGCACCTGCTCAGCACTGAAAATAATAGAAACTTTCAAACGTTTATTTATGAATTTTTTGGGTTAACGGACTTGAGTTAACGGAAGTTAAATGTAACGGAAGTTAATTAGTCCGATAATGATTTTCAAAGTTAACTTAAAAGTTAAATTGTTAACGAAAAAGTTAACTTCGTTAATTAACAATTAACGGATTAACGGTTTGTGCCCAGCTTTGCTTATACTCTTCCATTTTCTTCTTCCTTCCATTCTGTCAAACATCTCTGTAGTAACCCAGGGTTTCCTTGCTTCTCTTTTCACATAACCGATATTTTCCTGTGCACTCTCCTTTATTGTATCCCTCAGTCTACACCATCTTTCTTCACTTGTCATATGAATGTGGCCATCATTTCTTTGCCTCCTTATCTTTTCATTCACCTTTTTAGCAAAACTATCCTTTGTTCTCCTTTCAGTTTTACAGTATCCTATTTCTTCCCTACTTTATTCTTTTTCAGAGTCTTCAACCTCACCATATTTTCCATTACCACCAAGTTATGATCGGAATCAGCATCTGCTCCAGGATAAGCTTTCGAGTTCTTCACTGCATTCCTATATCTCTGTCTTACCAAAATAAAGTCAATATGGAATCTTTCAGTGTCTCTTGGTTTTTTCCATGTGTATCTCCTCCTTTTGTGATTTTGGAACCAAGTATTAGTCACCATGAGTTCTTGCCTTCTGCAAAATTCTACTAGTTTTTCTCCTCTTTCATTTCTTCTACCGAATCCGAATGGTCCAACCTCCCTTCCGTCTTTCCCCTCTCCAATCACACTATATTATAACGAACTTAAATAATGGTAAACAACTATTTCACACACACGTTAAATTATACCAAGGATATATTTTACTCAGGTTATGAAATAAGGGTTAATAATTTTAAGGGAATTACAATCGTGTATCATATTTAAACTTATATTTTAAACTATAATAAATAAAAAAATATAATGCTGAAAAATAAACTTTAGATTCCAATAAAGATTTTATCCACGAATTAACTTAAACCTTTAATGCCTTTTATCCACAAAAGGGGACTATTTTACGCCTGCCACATTGTTACATACGAATGTCTGACATCCGATTGGTCGACTTTAATCATATCGACAAGTACTTTTTGTCCACCACTGAGACAATAGGGAGCAGTATTTTTTCTCGTTGGGAAAATTAATCCTCCCAAAAAATTATCCTCCCAACCCACAGTCCCTTATAATTGAAGTAAATCTGGACAATTTATAAGCAAATTATTTAAAAAAAATATTTTTCGTCCGGACTATCCGGACGAAATCTGGACAGGTGGCAAGTATACCAACGACTATCAAACAGTGCCCAGAATGGCCACTGTTCACACGTGGACACTTAATAAGAGTATAAGAAAATATTACAAAATCCTAACCAAACTGTGTAAAGAAATTAAAATCAGTTCATTTATATTATTTCAAAACCAGGAGAGAACCTCAAGTACTGAAAGGTTAGGATGTATTTTCACTGATGATTGTTTACACTTAGATTCGTTTTTCGCCTAAAAAAAAGAGAGACTTCTAGACCATCTTCGTTCACTAATTATCTACGAATATTCCTGCACAGGCAAAATAGCTAGCCAAATTTCAAAGTTCTAATTGATAAATATAGATGATGTAAAAGTCGCTACAAAAATTACTTTGTAACCCTATACATTGTAATATAAGGAACCGTGCATATAATAAGGAGTGACAAACTTTCAAAATAATTTGCAAAGGAAACAAAAACGATCTTAATCTTTGAAAGATCATTCTTATTTTTAAAAGAAACCCAAAACTAAACAACTATATATGCCTTTCCATATTTCAAATATTCTACTGTGACTCAACAGCATTAATATTAATGCAGTATTTTTTACATTATAAGCTCACTTCACTTACTTTTAATTAATTATATATTAATTGCATATTATTTTAATTATTTTCAAAATTTGTAAGTTTCCATAATGCAGTGAAGATAAAATGTCTTATCGAAAGCTCTAGTAGTATAGCCGCAAAAGGGGAGAGTGCAAGAATGTTGCAAGTTATGTAATGTTGCAAAGGGGGTGGGGTTGTTGCAAAGGGGGGTGGGGGTGTTGCCAAAAAAAAAAAAAAAAAAAAAGAGTACTGGCCTTTCTTGCCAACCGGGATTGCAAGGGGCATGCAACTTGGGGGCGGAGTTCTCCCCCAAGCTATTCCCCCCAAAGGACCAGAAAGAAGGAGGAGAGGTGTTCACCTGGCAGGAGCCAAGTGCATATTAAGATTTCAGCCGAGTAGACGTTGTTTTATAGGCTCCTGATCAGCCAGAATCAGCCAGTTGGCTGAGCCAAGGGGGGAGGGGTACACCTGAAGGAGAGAGACACCTGAAGGAGAGAGAGAGAGACACCTGAAGGAGAGAGAGGAGTTCTCCCCCAAGTTATTTTCGTTTTTCTAACCTAAGAGGCCTCTAAGGGGTTTTACCAAAGGGCCTGAAAGAGAAGGACCAGAGGTCCTTGCTCGGCTGGGAGCCGAGCTTGAATGATTCTTTCATCAGCTTCTCGGTCTTTTATAAACCTCTATTCTGGCTGAGTTGCCAGATAGCGCAATGTGTTCAGTTGCCAGATAGCGCCATGTGTCCCAGAAATCCATATATTAATCATCCATTGTGTAACACAATATATATGACGGTAGTTAATCCAATTAAATTCTGTGTACTTTAATATTGTTTATTAAATTCTCCTAAAATAATTATATAAGACCAAAGTAATGGTCTGACGTTGGAAAAAAAAAAAAAGTAGAGAGAAGTTTAGTCTTGGAGGCTTCTTAGCAAGACAAGTCTCCCATCAAAATTAGTTTTCTTTACATACTTTAGCCTCAAATTTTATGGGTAACTTGCATATCTGTAAAGAAAATGAGTTTCACTGCCTCAATGAATCATTACACACGATGTCAGTATCACTCACTTCAAGACATTATTGTATAGAAATAAGGTAACACAAGTACTACAAGAAATAAATAAAAGAAGTACCCACAAACAAATCTGTAGCGAAACAAAAAAAAAGGCAAAACAGGCCGCGTGACCCTGAACATTTTAATGAGAAAGAAATGTACTTTAATATTATGTTTATTAAATTCTCCTAAAATAATTATATAAGACCAAAGTAATGGTCTGACGTTGGGATGAATCCAATTAAATTCTGTTTATCAAATAAATAATTTTACACACACAATTTTCATTAAAAACATTCGAATATCAGTGGGGAAAAACGAACGGAAATGAAAATTTATGAAACAATTCAAAACAGACGATCGTCATTCCCCAAACCCGTATATATATATATATATATATATATATAATATCTAAGTTGTATCATTATGTAGAACATTACAGTATTCGCATGAAGGAAGGAGAGGTTGCAACCTCTACTTGAATAAATGTATTTACTTAAACTGCACAAAGATTATTCTCAAATCACTATTTCATCTTCTCATAAATAGGGTTTCGTCGTGGTCAATGGGGTTCCCCCAAATCCCTGATAAGTATCCCTTCACTCCATACGAGATGAAAATTTATGAAACACACGAGCCTCATTCCATGCGAAAAAAATTGAAAAAATACGAGAATTTGCGAAAATTCATTTAAAAGTTGAAATTAACCAAAACACAATCCGCTAGAGGAAAGGAATTCCGAGAATCTGCCCAACTCGATTGACCATAATTTACCTTTCTCCTAGACAGCTTGAACAAAACCTCTCTCGACTCCATTTCTTAGATATGCCCACAATTATATATATATATATATATATATATATATATAGAGAGAGAGAGAGAGTTTTGTTCAAATAACGGGATATGCTTGTATCTTTTGCCATTGTGTTCGAACACAATTGTTCGAAAACCATAGTTCGAAAAACAGTTGTTCGAAGCAACAATTATTCGACGTTATAATTGTTCGAATGAACAACCAACTAAATAAAATCTTAGTTGCCAAGACGCAAATACGAAGATGTAAATAAGAAGGTTAGCCTCTTCATTTAAACTATAACATTTATAGTGCTGCAGTAGTATACCACCCTTAAAATGGCAGAGTTTGTTTCTAGTGAGAAAGGAAATCCAAATCGAAAACCATACCCATATTATGTTATATCAGTCAGGGTGAGTCTTCTGCCACGTCAGGCGTACGCTAGGTTAGGCTGTAGAGCAATTTCCCCATGTCATCAACTTTCGGACAGTCAGGGATCGTTGGGCGTGATTTCCGACTTTTCCAAAAAATATGTGGCCGTAAAATTACCTACTGTACTTACCCCTACCATACCTCTTTGTTTAGGAGTGTATCGTACTTACTGATGTCATGCAGGGATGACACTAATAACATGTAAGTAAAAATAAAAACCGGAAACTATAAAAAATCTATTTAAAATAACAGGATCATTTGACCCGAGGCTGTCAGTAGTATGCCCGAAAAACATCGTAATGCACGATTTTTTCTATGGAGCAATAATAATTAACTCTTTCTCGCCGAATTGGTAAGCTTTTCACCCGACCTTAGACCTCCAGTTTAACATGGATTCAGAAATACATCTCGTCGATGGGGGTCGTTGCTTACTCTTCCACATTTCAACATAACAGGATTATTGAACCGGATTTAAAATAACAGGATCATTTGACCCGAGGCAGTCAGTAGTATGCCCGAAAAACATCGTAATGCACGATTTTTTCTATGTAGCAATAATAATCAACTCTTTCTCGCCGAATTGGTAAGCTTTTCAACATACCTTAGACCTCCAGTTTAACATGGATTCAGAAATACATCTCGTCGATGGGGGTCGTAGCTTACTCTTCCACATTTCAACATAACAGGATTATTGAACCGGATTTAAAATAACAGGATCATTTGACCCGAGGCAGTCAGTAGTACGCCCGAAAAACGTGTTAATGCATCATTTGACGAGTCAGTAGTATGACCGAAAAGCATGCATGATTTTCTCTTTAGTAATAATAACAACTAGCTCGAAGAGTGACAACGGATAAAGTTTTCACGTCACCTTAGATCCACAGTTTAATGTGGAAACTGAATGCTATTTTAAAAATATAATTAGGCTATATTTCTTTATTATAAAATAAGTTAACAATTATGTTAACACAAGAAAACAATACTATTAACTTGTAAGTAAAAATATAATATAAGGGACTACCATAGAAATGTAAGTGCCTATAATTCAAGAAACACGATTTTATATATGTTACTCATCCGGTCCCGTTATAGCGGATTGGTACACGTCATAGCTCCACCCAGCTACATCGGCAGCCAATCACTACGAACATCTGGTCTTTTGGGCGGAGCTTGGCGATTGTGCATATAAAAGGGGATATTTTTCAGTTGGGAGTAACAGTAGCTATTTTCGCGTCAGTGATTAATCATTCCCTCCACCATGGACCTGTACGTCTCCCCAGACTTGTATGAAGAAAGTGACGCTGCAGCATTAACCGCAATTAATCTTTTTAACGCGATTGACCGTGATGATTTATTTTCAACGCAAACCGTAGAAGATATTTGCAGTGACGCTCCTTACAATCCGACGCAAGGGACTACCATAGAAATGTAAGTGTCTATAATTAGAATTTATATATATATATATGGATGGGGTGTAGTATCTCGTCAAATAGATACTCGCCAAAAATTTTATATGTCAATCAATGTTATTTTGTTAACCCATTATGCTAAAATCGAAATTTTTATGGCGTTCAATGTTATTCCTCGAACCAAAGATATCTTCACATAATGGGGATCTGTCTGTATACTCTGTATATGTTTTAAAAGAATGAACATTATTCCTTTAAGGTCCGATGAGGATTTGACACGTGTTATACAATCTTTTGAAGAATCTCGGAATACGGGGGATATACTGAACAGTCAACAATGTCACACATCCTCCACCATGGACCTGTACGTCTCCCCGGAATTGTATGAAGAACGTGATACTGCAGCATTAACCGCAATTAGTCTTTTCAATGCGATTGACCGTGGCGAATTATTTCCAACGCAAACCGTTGAAGATATTTGCAGTGACGCTCCTTACAACCCGACGCAGGGGACTACCATAGAAATGTAAGTGTCTATAATTCGTTTTTATATATATATGGAGAGTTGTAGTATCTCGTCAAATAGATACTCGCCAAAAATTTTTATGTCAATCAATGTTATTTGGTTATCCCCATTATGCTAAAATCGAAATTTTTATGGCATTCAATGTTATTCCTCGAACCAAAGATATCTTCACATAATGGGGATCTGTCTGTATACTCTGTATATGTTTTAAAAGAATGAACATTATTCCTTTAAGGTCCGATGAGGATTTGACACGTGTTATACAATCTTTTGAAGAATCTCGGAATAGGGAGGATATACTGATCAGTCAACAATGTCACACCGAAATAATGTAAGTGTTTTTCGATCTTTTTGGGATAAGAAGACACAATATATTTTCATAAATTTATTAAATGAAAGAAATCAGTACAATAAACAACTACAGAATATATCGTTACAAATATACGAACAAAAACATTATAATATACAACGAGTACGTACAATTGGAAAACGGTTTTTTATCTGTCTGCATACCATTTCATCGTTTCGGCGAGTGTGACACGGGTCAAATAAATTTAAAAAATTTATAAATTCTTTATCATTTGACATATGCATGAGAAATGAGACGCAGTACATTCCGCAAACATTAGTAAAATATCCTTGCATGCGAAATGGGTCCATACAACTTCGGGAATATGTAACTGAGCGAGAAATTTTACAATAATAGGGTCACTCCAGGGTTGAGTACCGAGTGAATCAAAATAGTACAGGCGCTGTCTATTTTTAAAATAGACAGCGATCCAGTGAATCCCTTCATTACCGATGATGTCTGTGTTCACAATAAGACTACCGCATTCTCGCGTACTTGGCAAACTCAATGTTTCATTCTTCGCAAACACGCCGATAAATTTGGAACGTGTGACTCGCTCCATTACTTTCTGAAGTGTATTAGCATCCATTTTAAAAGTCAGTGATAACGCTCCTAAATCTATCTACTTCTATTAGGGCTTGCGATTCGAGATATACTAGTACACTAATAGGAGCGTCTATAGGCTTGGCGAATTCCAGCCGCACTGAGATGTTTCCGCTCTGCTGTGGGGTTAAATGGGTATTTACGCTAGCAGATAAGTCAGGTGTAATGTCAAACGGATAAAGGTTAAATTGATCAATGAATTCTTCCTGCGTTACCCCATTACCAAGCTCATCACAATCACCTGCAATATGGGTCAGATTACTATAGGCTCTGGCACAAAGCGGTAACACAGCGTCTGATGAATAGTCCGTACCCATTGTTCCACCCAAAGCAGTGCCATTAACGTATAGAGTTATATTTTTAAGTCCGAAATTCTCGAATTTAAAGGCACTCTTTTTATATTTTCCATTCACCGAAGCGTGGTCCTGCATGCCGATTAATATCCTTTTAGGAAGATTTCCCAGGGCAATGTTTTCTATCTGCTTCGATGCCAACCCTGCAGGAACCGTATATAGTTTGATCTGCACTCTGTTAATAGGATATTTCACTGTAGCGTTTAGTAAATTTTTCTCAATTTCTAGTTGTTTTGGTGAACTTAATTTCACTCGCCGTACGCGGAGGTATGTGTCCATAATGTGAACCACAACGGGCTTTGCACCCTCTTCTTGATCCGCAGCCAGATTTAAGCAGATCTCAGGACTCGTGCGGGTGAGCTTTATTTTCATATCCACCCCGTTCACAAGCAACTTCTCCTGGAAAGTGAAATCTGTGTGCAACCGTCCAAAACACTCGTATATTTTCTTTTTAGAATTTTTAAATTTGTCCTTTATACTATTTTCATCTTTAGTTTGATAATATCCCTCCGCACTTAAAAAGGTAGCCTTCGCTTCTTTGGAAAAGTTGAGGACATTTTCCAGATAGGCTCGTAGATGATAGTACCCCGTGCCTGCCGATATGTTGGTCTGATTTAAATATACGTCACACTGGTTGAATATGGAGTGCAGAAAGTTTGTTTCAGGGTATACAGCATATTTGTCATCGCAGACCGTTCCATCAGAATGGGCTATACGTAGCTTAGCGTACATGTGCACACAGCTTGGATCAAAAAAGTAAGGGCCTGAGCTGGGTATCACGAATTCTATAGGTGCACTCGGGGAACTAATTGTGTTTAAAGGGTTAATTGTAATAAAGTCACTGTGCTCAATAGAAACTTGGGTTGGAGGTAGCTCAAAAAGGGACAGCTCCGATTTACAGCATTGTGAACTACATGGGTGGATGAAGCGTGCCATGGCGAAATAGTGACTCCTCTCTCGACAAGTGGTAAACAAACTATGATTCATGAGATCAATGTCCTTAGCTTATATCAGTCAAAAAAGTGGTCAACCATAGGTTTCATTCGCTTACAGCACTTCTTTTTTGATAGCCTTTTACGTTTAATACCACGTGACCCCTTCTTCTCTTCCGGGCAGCCCGCTTCTTCCCGCCACCACGCATTTTTCTCTTTGCATCTTTGATGATTTCGTCCCGTGTACGCTTTAAATGTTTTTTTAGAGCTTCTTTAGGTTTAGCCCCGGCCAATATGTCTTCTGCAGTGTTAAGGCCTGATTGTAGCGCTTTCCTTCCAAGGTATCTGGCACCCCTCTTCAGCAAAGGAACAGCCGTACGTAGTATGGATGAAAAAATGGACCCAAGTCCACTACCGCGCTGGTATCGCATCCCTCGATAGACGGTGAAAGGCTTTCTATCCATTATAACTCAGTGCGTCGAAAGTGTAGCTTCACTGTTAAGCTCCCGTTACCGAATGGGAAGTTTTCACCCTCAATCGTTCTTATATATATTGTGATATTGGTTATTAAATTAGTTGCGACATTCACATAATGGGGTCTGTCATATGTAATACTCAAACTCCTTCCTCTATGGTTGGGGATGTGAGCAATGCGCAGCAGGCGTGCCTGGGTATCCCCAACAAACTGGTGCTCCACTATATTACTGTAAATATAGCACATGTCTGGGGACCTTTCAGCCAATTTCTCCATCTTCAATTGATACATTAATCTGGACAAGTCATGCTGTGTCTCGTGAAATGTGTCTCTTTGGAAGACTGCGCTATAGCGGCCATTGGCTAGAATTTGGAACTTTCTATGGTCTTTAATACGTCTGTTAGTCTTTGATTTTAGGATTAGTGTATGTGCAGGGTTGTTTACGACTTCGTATACTAAATCATTCGTAAGGTTTGAGTTTCTTAAACTTACGTTTAAGCCTCTCACAACATCCTCGGCCGAACCATATTGACCCGGCCCTAGTCTTACTTCTGTACTGTAATACCGTGCAATCTTAGTCCGAGCGATGCGCATAGTTTCATCCATAGCTACCCCAGCTTTTTCACACTCGTCAATGTCTCTAAGAATCGTAAAAACGGTTTCTTTATGTTCAATATTTAAAAAGACGGTGTCCAGCTGAATTTCGCATATCCCCACCTCATACGAATCACGACCCAATTCAATGTGCCCATGGAGTTCTGTTACAAAGTTGGCTAGTGTGTTGTTAGGGTGTACAGACAGGGACGAGGAGGACGGGAGTGTGACGTAGAAATGGTTAGGAGCCATGTTGCATACTATTTAAGCTTCATTATTGCATCAGCTTTTATATAGGTGTTGAAGCTTTCTGGGTACCCTAGCCATTTCACCAGGTACATTTTTCTCCTTCCTGAACCTTTGCTTCCTAAAATTTTCTCAATTTTAAACACATTTTTTTCTAAATTAAACGCAACTTTCTGCAATTCCTCGCGGTAAAAGCCTCCTGAGATTTCTTCCCCATTCAAATCTTCAATGTAATACATCATTATCTCACCTTTAGGTCTCACAGCCCTAACTTTAAAAATCTCGCGTGTCCATCCTTGCTCAAAACCCTTTGCGAATTTATTCCCCGAACGCGACAGCCTTACATAATCATTGATTTTGAAGCGCGCAGAGTGTGGTGGTGGTGGTGATCCATCTCTTCTCGGGAGCGTACCTCTTTCTAAAACTTCGTTAGGTGTTGTCCCAATCGTGCGATGGTGTGAGCGGTTGTAGGATGATGCCAATGATTCCAGAATGTCTAGAAATCTGTATGTGTTTTTATGTGTAAAATAACGGTGCATGCGTTCCTTTATGGTGCGCTGAACTCTTTCAGCTAAAGAAGCCTTATGTATAGAATTGGTTGTGTAATAGCTGATATTAAACTCTGTCAACATGTTCTGAAAAGCACGGCCTATAAATTCCTTCCCCATATCCGTACAAAAATAGCCAGGAACCCTGTTTTCTTTTAACATTAGCGTTTTGGTGGCTTTAGCAACTGTTTCAGGTGATTTATTTTTCAGAGGAACTAGCCACAGATATCTAGAGAATACGTCTATTATGAATAGAATGTAGCGGTAACCATCGTTATACACAGAATATCTTTGCATGTCTGTTAAATCTGCTTGCCAAATAGAATCAATCGAGGAAGCCGTTGTCTTGGCTGTTTTAAACCTTTTTCTCACAGGCTTATGAAGCGTATAAGCGTCCTGCTCCCTCAAAAATCTTTCAACATCTTTTTTTCCTACTCCGTAAACACTTCTGTACAGTCTATCTACGCCGCCGTAAGAGGATGGGGTAGAAATGTCATAATAGCGTTTAGTTAATACGTTAGCCATTTGCGTATTTTAGAGGCACGTGGGTAGGGTTGGTTTAACCTCTTCTTGCTCCTCTTCAAAGGTGTTACCGCCGGGGGTGACGGCGCCTTCAATTGTGTCACAGGCGTTGCATGTTCCAAGTCTTTTAACCTGTTCAGATTTCCTATCAACGTTTTAGGGACATTTATTTGTTGTAGTCTTGCTTTAATATGCTTCCATCCTGATGGTGATGGCCTATCCCACTTTCTCACCAGATCATGGACAATGTCTACGATATTCGATCCCTGTACCTTTGATCCTTCCACAATGATCTCCCCTGTATCGGTCCATTGTATGGCGGGATCCTCATTCAATAGATTATAAAGACTTAAGCCTTTACTCCTCAATGTAAGTGGGAGGGTATTTTTTAATACATGTTCGATATGTTGTGTGGCTAATCTTTTTGGTTGGTCAGCTGTATCGTCGGGCTCAGATCCTATGTCGCCATGTCCATCGTCCCCCGTGCTGTGCCTAATAACCACAGGAATCTCTGTAGGGCTCTTATAATTTTCGTACTCGTGAAGAAATTTCTGCAGAGCTTCTTGGTATAAGATTCTTTTCTCATCAGGTGTTTTTTCACTGTTTAATAGGGCTAACAATTCGCTTTCCATTCTTTTAAGTCTGCTTTTACGGGGATCTAGATACGTGTCTGGATTCCTTTGCAGTGAAGCGTACACCTCGTGGGGAATCACTACCACTTTCTTCATTATATTAATCTAGTCAGTAAAGGACCCAAAACTGAAAATAAGATGGGGAGAAATGACCCTCCTGTTTGTACAATAATTCGTTTTTTCTTCGCTACAGTTTGGCTTTTACGAGCGAGTGCACGTATTATGTTCTTGTAGCGGCGTAGGCGAGCCTTCTGATGGGTTTTCATTGATACATTGCAATTTATAACGTTAAGACAGATTTCACAGATGCATTTTAAAAAGTCGGCATCGATATTTTTAATAAACATCTGCTGCAATGCCCGGGGCAGTCGATGATAGATTTTTATTAATTCACGGTATTTCTTTAGTCTCTTTGTCATTCTGGAATATACACCGTTTCAGGCTCGTTTGGAAATATATTCGTTCGCAGAAGCACTCTAAACGTGTTTCGCGGATGAAGGTCGCAAAGCAAATATCCGTAACGCGTGCTTGTAGCTTCTTTATAAACTTCCAAAAACTCCTTACGCTGATTCGGGAACATTTGATTGGCTAATACCCCAATTTGTGATACATCTCTACGTTGCGCGAATAAGACTAGATATTGCGTATTTAACGACACATCGCGCATGTATCTATTTTTGAAAAATAGATTCTGATTGATGAAGAACACGCTTATGTTAAGATGGTGGGAGAATACTGTAAATGTCTCGGCAAACGTTTTATCCATCTCCAACATGAGATCGTCAATTACAATGATTGTATGTTCATTTCCCTTTAACGAATTAACGTCATATACGCCTTTGTGGAACAAAATATCATCTTGGTACTCGTTGAACACTGATTGATACGTCGAATAGCACCATATAACTTTACGCACAAATTTCGAGAACATCTCCCCTTTTCTTTAATGATTTTAAGCATAAACACAGTTTTACCACATCCTGTAGGTCCAGATATAATACATGTGGATGGGCTCGTGAATCTGAATTTTTCTACAGAGTCCATTTCTAACACGTCACACTCCTAAGTGGGTCATTTACAAAATATTACAAATTTTGAGTGCTGTTCCTTATATTTCTTCTCCCACAGAACCGTGAATGACGATGAGGTAGAGCAGCCCATCATTGACATTACGGATGACCTCGACGACAGTGTAGTTGTGATCTCCTCCCCTGCCAACGAACCCTCACCAGCGACACCGGTAGCACGTCCAAAGCGGAGGTATGAGACCCCCGTCAGGTATAAAGCGCCCGAAATACGCGCCTGTTGCAGCGGTAATAGATCCCCAACCCTCAACCTCTTACGCAACAAGCCCCCCAGCAGCACCTCCCGCTAATATATCCCCTTATTCATCCGCCGCCCCCCGTTCTGTTAAGTCTACAATAATAGAGCCCCAACCCTCAACCTCCTACGCAACAGACCCCCCAGCAGCACCTTCCGCTAATATACCCCCTAATTCATCTGCCGCCCCCCGTTCTGTTGAGGATGGTATAACGCTCGAATTGGTGCGATCCGCAGCCCCCACCCCAGCCTTGACTAGAAATCGGTATAGAGTCAGGGTCGACCCTAGAGTCATGTATAGCAATGGAATTGAGCGCGGGTTACGCCGGGTTGTACAGCATATTATAGAGTTTGCTCTTCAGAATCGTGACGAGCGTGAAGTCAGGACGAGTCTGTCCTTTGGATTCGGGTCAGATGACGGTGATGTAGACGATTATTGGGTGATAGTGCCATTTAGACGTTTGGCGGCTGAAGATGTAGAATATATATTAGGACGTATAATGCAAGCCGCCCAAAGTAGTATAGCCTTCAATATGGACAACTTCACGGTAAATATTGACCATGTATACCGTGTTGCGGGTCATAGTGCCATACCGTATACTCTTAACTTCAATTCTCCGACTATTTACCGAAAGCATATAAACGTCGATCGTGGTTGCGGCTTTATAGCAGTACTCTTAGCACGTATGTTTACTGTACAAAATACACGAACTCAAAAAATTTGGTTGCCTACAGTCGTGGAGCGTGCCCGTAAACTAGCTGTAGACTGTGAACTTGAATTTGACTGTAATATGGGTCCTGAAGAGCTGAGAAGGGTAGAACAGGAAATGAATGTCCGCATAGTTGTGTTTGGGTTGGATGATCGTCGTAGGACTGTGTATGTTTTTAAAAGCTGTGTGAGAGATCGTACAAGACCCCTACTTATTTTAGGATTGTCAGGGACAACGTATCTCCCCATCCGTAATATAAGGGGGCTTTACGCTAGTTATGACAAAAGTCGAAAATATGGGAGACATCATGATTTGTGTAAGGGGTGCCTCGAGTTTGCGGATGATATAGTGAGACATTGTAAAGAATGTCACATGGTATGTGAGCAGTGTAAAAGCACCAAATGTGAAAGCCGTGTAGTTGAAGCTGAGAAGAGAGACTGTGATGTGTGTAGACGCGCATTTTTCAATAATATCTGTTTTGATTTCCATAAATCAATTGGCACGTGCAGGAAAATGAGAATCTGTGAATGTGGTATGTTTCACACAATGGATAATTGGGGGAAATTTAAGCACAAGTGTGACATAATTCACTGTCCTACATGCCAGGAGGAATATAAGGCGGATGGAGTAAAGCATGTATGTTATATGAAAGATGCTAAGCCTAAAAATAACCCTTGTATAACTGTATACTACGATATAGAAACATATACGAACGCTGAAACCAAAGAGGTAATTCCACATTTACTTGTGAGCCAGACCATCTGTGATGAGTGTATGGGTATCGAATGTGACGAGTGCCCCAAATGTGGTAAACGGACAAACGTTTTTAAAACGAATGTCCGCGATAGTCCTGTGAAACTATTTGTGTCCTATATTGTCAAGTTAGCCGACAAGTTCAAAAAAATGACTGTGTATATTCTCGCCCATAACGGGGCAAAGTTTGACACGCAGTTCCTTTATAAGGAGTTGCTTGAACACGAATCCTCTGAGATATTTACAGGTGATCCATTGAAAAGAGGCAACAAATTAATACAGATGCAGATAAGAGGCAATGTACAATTTAAAGATACTTTATTATTCACACCTTGTAAATTAGCAAAGCTACCCAAGGTGATGGGAGTAGCAGCTGAAGTTTCCAAAGGATACTTCCCTTACACTTTCCTCACCAGCGAGACTTTAAACTACGTAGGCCCACCACCCCCCAAACATTATTTTGACTGTATGGATGAACGTGAAGACTTTGATCGATACTACGACAGTTTTAATGAAAGTAACCCTTATAATATAGCTGATGAATGTGAGCGTTATTGCGTGAATGATGTGCGCGTGCTTAGAGTATGTTTCCAGGCCTTTAGAAGGATGTACATAGCCCGTTTCAAATGCGATCCACTGCAAGTCGCAACCACCATCGCATCATTATGTTTTACGGTGTTCAAGAATAACTTCATGCCTAAAGACACCTTAGCCATTATTCACCGAAACAACCCCCGCAGTTACGGACACAAGGCTATTTACTGGCTCATACACCTACAGCAACAGACAGGTGTATACATAAAGCACGCCCGCAACACGGGTGAAGTACCCATTAAGATTAATGGACGTGTTTTTTGGGTTGATGGGTTAAGTGAAAACCGTGTCACTGGTGTGAAGACTGTGTACTCCTTTAACGGTTGCTGGTGGCATGGATGCCCCCGTCCTGAGTGCGGAATCACCGGAGATATCCACGGTAGGTCTCCTGCCGACTGTCTCGCATCAACCCGCACCCGCGATCAACTTATAGGATCACAGTTCACTCACAAAGTCTTGTGGGAGCATGAATATGATGCACGGATGGAGACAGACGAGGTGTACCGTGAGGAAATAAAAACGATCAAGCGTTCAATGGTGCTGGATCCTCTCAAATGTGGTGATAGCTTGTTTGGAGGACGTACAAATCCTTTCAGACTATACTTTCCACCTACGGAGGGCGTGAAGCTCCATTACTACGATTTCTGTTCTTTATACCCATACGTGATGAAGAGCAATCCGTACCCCGTGGGCGCTCCTGAGAAACTGGTGGGACCTAGCCTACCCTCCATCAATGAATTTTCAAAAAATTTGAATGATCGTTACTTTGGGCTCTCTTTCGTAGACGTACTCCCCCCACGCAATTTATGGATGCCGATCTTACCTGTCGTTATCGACGACAAGCTCATGTTTCCCCTGTGCGTGAAGTGCGCGGAAGAGGATAACGGCGAATGTAACCATATACCCCACCAGCGTAAGATCAGAGGCGTATATACAAGTCCTGAGTTGGCCCTAGCCGTACGCCATGGTTATAGAATACTGAAGATACATGAGGTGTGGAGGTTTCAGAAGCTACCCAACCTTTTCACACCATATATAAACACCTTTTTGAAGGATAAGGTTGAGGCATCAGGGTATCCGCGAGGAGTTGATACCGAAGATGAAAAGTCTGCCTATATTCAACGTTACCGCGACCGCGAAGGTATACAACTTGATCGTGTCCAAATTGTAAAGAATCCTGGCAAGCGCTTTAGTGCAAAGTTGTGTCTAAACAGTCTATGGGGAAAATTTGCGCAGAATACCGGCAGAGGGAGCATTCATTTGGCACAAAGTTATAGCGATGTCTGGGATTATGCCAATGCCCCCGATAAAGAGGTCATGGAGATCGTAAATGTAGGTAATACTTACGTAATAAAGTACAACAACACTGAATTTGCCACAGATACCTCAAGGGTTACAAACATACCTGTGGCCAGCTTCACAACAGCCTACGCCCGTATAAAACTTTGGGGTCTATTGCATTCTCTTGGGCGGAGAGTATTGTATGCCGATACAGATAGCGTGATATTCACAGAGAGGGAGGGTGAATACATGCCCACTATTGGGGAGTTCCTCGGCGAGCTCACTGATGAGATCAAGGATGAGTATGGGGACAACGCATACGCCGACTCTTTTGCCTCAACAGGACCTAAGACTTATGGGGTACGGGTCAGGGTGGGGGAGGAAATGAAATATATCGTGAAGGCAAAGGGTATTACGCTCAACCATGCGAATCGGGAGGTTGTTAACTTTGAGTCGTTGAAGGATCTAGTATGTTTGGACGATGATGAACAACCTCCCCAACTAATTGTAGGCACCCACAATTTTCGGGCGCAGAAGCTGGGGGGCGTGAAGGAACTTAGGGGTACGAAGGTGTGCCGTAACACCTATAGGAAACGTTACCAGTTACCTGGTACCTATGATACCGTACCCTTTGGATACCAATGATGCTTCTATTGTTAACTCACACGTCTTGTATATAATCGTATCTATTGATTTATTACACGTATTTGTAAATATATATATATATATAACTTGAATCTCGTTCATTAAATCGTATTTGTAAAATTGATTTATTACACGTATTTGTAAATATATATATATAACTTGAATATCTCGTTTATTAAATCGTATTTGTAAATATATATAACTTGAATATCTCGTTTGTTAAATAAATCATGTTTCAAATAGCGTTTCACTTTCTCCTTTGTGTGTGTGTGTGTGTGTGCAGGTGAAAGTTCTAAGCTCCGCCCACTGTAAGACCGTGAGTCATGCTACTATCTGGGAGTCCCTGCGTGGTCAGTCGACCGCAGTAAGCCCGAGAGATCAGACGTGTATTCAGATCAGACGTGTATTCAAATGGCTACCTTTAATATTGCTTGCACAACGTTTACGAAATGGTATTCAGTAAAGTGCCAGGATGTGGTGGATACCGAAAAACTTCCTATTCCTCCCTCCTATGCCTCTTTTAAAAACACATTGGATTGTGCGAAGTTCCAAGATGTACAAATACTCTACGGATGTTCTGGTGAGACCGTTGAAGGCTTTCGTTGCACAGACGATGTGCTGAAGTATACTGCAGAGCTAAACTTTATAAAGTCTCACATACACCGTGAAGTAAAAGAAACAACGCGTGCAGAAGAGAAGCAGCAGGTATGGATAATGAGTCTTGCTGATGGGTGGTGTGACAAGCGGTATTACGTCATGCTACACCATGTCGATTACTCATACCCTACGACTGAAAATGTGAATCTCGTGATCATGGACAATCTTAAGTATTTTTATCACTATATTAACGTATATCATGATGAGGTTCGTAGTGAGGTTGTGGCTAGTGCCCTGCGTGAATTTTTAACAGAGTTTAGAGACGAGTATCGTTTGATGGGCAGAAAGGAAAAATATGAACATATGTTCCTCTCAAATAGTGCGCCGGAGTGTGGAGATGTTTAGTAAAACATAAAATGTTCCTAGTTCTTATCCAAAATGTCTGGTGCGTAGGCTGGTAGTGATGAAATTAATTCTTGTACCGAAATATGTACAGCAATTCGACTCGCGGTCATACGAACAAGCCCATTCACGTATCATCGAGTCAGCCGCCCGTCGAACCATTCCTACCTACCTGCGTGCCTCACACGGCTCATAGTTATCTCAGAGCTTGAACCGAGTGGACGTGCGCTCCTCGAATACGATGGAACTTCCTTTGAGCAGCATTCTCAACGCCTCGTACGATGTGTCCGTGACGAAATCGTTGCGCGTGTTCAGGCGTAATTCCGGTACCATTAGCTATGTACTGGAAACGGAATGTAGACCGACAAACAAACGGGTTTATTTAAGTATCGAGGAGATGAATAGAATCTTCGTGATAGTTGAGAAGTGGAGTGAAGATCGTTATAAAATACCTGCTAACGTAGGTACAAGAAGAGAGCAGATTAGTGACGCACCCTCATACGCCGTTGTATGTACGTTGTGTATAAATAACGATCGGCCGTGCATTGATATACGGCTGATGTGGAAGAATGCTTCTGATAATAACGCTCTTGTTCCTACGCGAAACCGTTTCATCCTCGACAGAATGTTTGAAATCGTCGGATTCCGTAAGCTGAAACCTATATTAGACGCGCGTGTTACGGATATGCTTTATTTTGATACAGTACTTGAATACGCCTACACCGCTCTGCTCGATGGGTTTACCGAGTGTAGGGCTGGTGAGAATGGTCTAGAGCTGGACGTTTATTTAAAAAGTTTAGACTCTTTGAAATACCATGAACTTTGGTACAAAGCAATTGATCGGTACAAGGCTGAGCTCACCTACACCGTTCACCCTGAAGAACTATTTCTTTATATAACGCGCAGTTGTCGTAACGATTTAGAAGATTATTTCAATTGCCGCTATGTTGAGTGAGTTCACGATTGAAAAGCTCGAGTCGGTAGAAATAAACCCTCGATTGGAAAAGCGTGTTTATAAACTTGTGTTTAATAATGTAGCTAACGATGAACTCTTTGTGCGTGCTTTTGATTGTATTCTAGACGTATTTAAAGATGACTTACCAACCGGTTGTAAAGTGGGAACAAAAATAGTACTGAACGATATGAAAGCCCTTCATATCGAATACAGGTTTCCCTATACTTTAAGCGGTGAAATATTATTAAGCCGCATATACTGCGTAATGCAGAGCAATAATGATGTAATTGTAAACTCGATTAAGACCGAGTTTAGTATTTTGAAAAAAAAGTGAAATGTATTTATATATATTTTGCGTGATATTTCCCCTGTACGATTATATGCATATTTCTATTATTATTGAAATGTATATTTATTTCTATTTGAAATGTATTTATTTTATATACTCGATTAAGACCGAGTTTAGTATTTTGAAAAAAAGTGAAATGTATATATTTTCTATTTAAATGTATATTTTATTATATGTATTATATAATTGTGTGATATTTCCTGTACTGTTATATGCATATTTCTATTGAAATGTATATTTATTTCTATTTGAAATGTATATTTATTTTATATATATCCATAATTGTGTGTATATATTTCCTGTACTGTTATATGCATATTCCTCAATTGAAATGTATATTTATTTTCTATATATTTATAATAAACAGAATGATGCAATGTTGTTTTACTTAATTATATCATGTTACGCCTTCTAAACCTACTTTTAAGAAATATAATAATGTATACAACGGTATTGCGGTATCTGGCAACATTTACGCCTTCTAAGCCAACTGGCTTATTAGGAGTCTATAATAGTGTATACAATAATAATGCTAAAAAGTGGTATCTAGCAACTCAGTCTTCGATTAGAATTAAATGAATACATGGCGCTATCTGGCAACTCAAGCCATTTACAGCCAACTGGCTGATTAGGAGTCTATAATAATGTATACAATGGTATCTGGCAACTCAGTCTTCGATTAGAATTAAATGAATACATGGTGCTATCTGGCAACTCAAGCCATTTACAGCCAACTGGCTGATTAGGAGCCTATAAAACAACGCCTACTCGGCTGAAATCTTAATATGCACTTGGCTCCTGCCAGGTGAACACCTCTCCTCCTTTCTCTCCTCCTTCTTTCTCTTGGGGGAGAACTCCGCCTCCAAGTTTTCCTTGTTGCACCTGCAGCATCCCCCCTTTGGGGTATTTTTTTCTTTTTTTTTGCAACACCCCCCAACCCTTGCAACAACCCACCCCTTTGCAACATTACGTCATCACTTGCAACATTCTTGCACTCTCCCCTTTTGCGGCTATACTACTGCTCTGCTTTATAATCAATCGGGCTGGTTTTGTTGTTCATAATAACACTCAGAATTTAAAGAAATACACACCACACACACACACATAAATAAATAAATAAATAAATATATTACACACACACACACACACAACACACACACACACTAGGCCCCAGAAGTCCCAAACGGTTATAATTAAAGCGAAAATACAAAAATCAAACAAGGTAAAAAAAATTTCAGTTTAGAAATATTTACTGATTATTTAACTTTTTTTAAAATCCGCTTGATGGATTTTCGTTTTAATTATACCGATTAGGACTTATGGGCCACCTTGTGTGTGTGTGTGTGTGTGTGTCAAAAGTCCGTTCTCATAGGAAAAGATATAACAGAATTAGTGCGTTAACACTTCAAAACGTAACCGACAGCTTAAAAAGACAAGTAGAAATGTGTCAATGGCTACATGGAATGCAATTTGAGCATGTACTGGATTAATTGGTAAGTTGATTGTATTGTTTGTAATGTATAGTTAAAGCTATTTTCTCGTTCAATTCTGTTATATCTTGTTTCTCTATGAAAACAGACTTTTGTTACACCCTGTATATAATGAAATAACTTCAACCCCATATTGGATATGGAAAAGACCCCTGGACACGGGGGAAATACGAAGCATCTTGAAACGAGGTAACGCTGTGTGTATTTATGGAGGAGATAGTTCTCAAGCAAAGAACTATTGACTAATGTCACTAACATCCAATCTCTCAAAAAACTTGGAAGAATATTGGAGAGAAAATCTATGACTTCTTGGAGACACTGGAAAGATTCAGTGAAAGCCAGCACGGATTCCAATCAGGAAGATCATGCCTATCACAACTAATGGAGCATTATAGTATGACAATATCATACACGCATTTGAAGGCAATGAAAACTACCATGGCATATACATGGATTTTGCTAAGCGTTCGACAAGTGACACCATGGTATAATAGCACATAAAATGAAACATAAGGGATAACAGGCAAAGTGAGAAAATGGATCTACAACTTCCTCAGAGAATCTCAGCAAATCGTAAAAATCCAGGGTATATCATCATCAGAATCAGAAGTACGAAGCTCAGTACCACCACTATCACCACTGATCGGAAGGTCGTGAGATCGAGTCCAGGCGAGGACTTTGTAATTTCTGACCGCCCGTGGTGGGGCGTGGTTCGAATTCCACGTTAAACTGTAGGTCCCTACAGAGGTACACAAACAGAATATACAGATGGTCAGAAGACAATAGGAAATTTAACACCGAGAAATTTCAGCTCTTGAGATGTAGAACAAATGAGGAACTAAAACAGACTGCATATTATGCCCCAATGAAACTTCTCTTTCCGTTGGGCTCCTCCGATCACAATCTTGTATCTGTTTTCTATCCTATCCCTCCAATTCAGCCTTTGGATCCTCCCAAGAGGAGGTGCCTTTGGCACTTCGGCGCCGCTGATTGGGAGGCCCTTAAGCAGTACTTTTGTGATTTCCCATGGAATGATTACTGCTTCCGCGGCCGGGGCCCTTCTGGGTGTGCTGAGCGCATCACAGAGGTGATTCTCTCGGGCATGGAGGCGTACATTCCATATTCTATTCCTACTACTAATGCAAAAAAAAAACTTGGTTTAACTTTACTTGTTCTAATGCTATCCACAAGAGAAAGGAGGCTTTCAGAAGGTACCATCGCCATCCAACTCCTGACTCTCACTCAGCTTATATTTCTGCCAGGAATCATGCAAAATCTGTTCTTCGACTCGCCAAAAATTCTTTCATTCGACAAAAATGTGAAAATCTATCTTATCCTAATTCTTCTCGCTCTTTCTGGCATCTAGCCAAGAACCTCTTCCACAACTTTACTTCCTCTTCTTTCCCTCCTCTTTTCCATTCCGACGGCACAGTTGCCGTCTCTTCTCCTGACAAAGCTGAACTCTTCGCTCAAACTTTCGTTTACAATTCAACCCTAGACGATTCCTGTGCTGTTCCTCTATCTCCTCCCCCCACTGACTTTATCACGTCCGAAATTAGAATCTCTTCTGAAGATGTTTTTTCTGCCCAATCTGGGCTCAACTCTAGGAAGGCGTATGGTACTGATACTGTTCCTCCTGTTGTTCTTAAGAACTGTGCTTCTGTGCTGACACCCTACCGAAGCAAACTCTCTCGTCTTTCTCTCTTACCTGGTACTTTTCCTTCCTGCTGGAAGTTCGCTTTCATTCATCCTGTCCCAAAGAAGGATGACCGCTCTCAACCCTCCAACTATCGTCCAATTGCTTTGATTTCTTGCCTTTCCAAAGTGTTTGAATCTATCTTTAATAGAAAGATTCTTAAACACCTTTCTTCTCACAATCTTCTTTCAGATCGCAAGGGATTCCGCAAGGGACGCTTTACTGGCTATCTTCTTGCATATCTCTCTGACTATTGGTTATCCTCCTTTCGGGATTTCGGTGAAACTTTTGCTATTGCGCTAGAATCAAAAGCTTCTGATGGAGTCTGGCACAAATCTTTAATTTCGAAACTGCCCTCCTTCGGTTTCTATCCTTCTATCTGTGCCTTCATCTCTAATTTCCTTTCTGGCCGATCTATAGCTGCAGTTGTTGATGGCCACTGTTCTTCTCCTAAAGCTACTAACAGTGGTGTTCCTCAGGGTTCTGTCCTGTCAATCACTCTCTTCCTTTTATTTATTAATGATCTTTTAATTCGCACTTCCTGTCCTATTCATTCCTATGCCGATGACTCCACTCTTCACTTCTCCACCCGCTTCCCAAAGCGTCCCTCTCAACAGAAACTCCATGATTCGCGTAGTACGGCTATGGAGCACCTGACCTCTGATCTTTCTGCTATCTGATTGGGGCAGAGAAAACCTTGTTGCTTTCAATGCCTCAAAAACTCAGTTCCTCCATCTGTCTACTCGTCCCAATCCTCCATACGACTATCCCATTACTTTCAACAACACACAACTCACTCCTCCTTCTCCTCTTAACATTCTTGGCGTTTCCCTTTCTAGTCATTTTTCTTGTAAAGATCACATATACTCTCTTTCTAAAACAGTTTCTAAGAGGTTAGGTGTGCTGTACCGCCAAGGCAGTTCTTCATTCCCACTCAGTTGCTGTCTCTGTACAGGGGTCTTGTTCGCCCCTGTATGGACAATGCTTCTCATGTATGGGGTGGTTCAACCCACACAGCCGTACTTGATCGGGTAGAATCAAGGGCTTTTCGTCTCATCAATTCCCCACCTCTTACTGATTGTCTTCAATCTCTCTCTCTTCGCCGCAATGTTGCCTCGTGTCTATGACCTCCCATCTTGCAAAAGCAGTGTCTCTTGGCATCTCGAAAAACCCGACCTTGATTTTGGCTTTCTTCTTCTTTTGCCATTTGTTGGCCCTTCCTTCCTGCATTAAAAAAGAAGATCGACAAGAAATTCAGAGAAACACGAAAGCAAAAGATTTAGGGGTTATAAGTGACCAACGATGTGAAATATGAAACACAAAATCAGATAGCGATAAAGAAGGTAAGGAGTTGCGGGACAGTTACTGAAAACCTTTAAAAAAAGGGACAAGAAAGTAATAATTCCCTTATTCCCCGCTGAAAACACAGATTGTACCAAAACTTGAAGACTGCTCAGTCCTGAGGTCCGCATATAAAAAAGAAATTAATAAACGAAGAAATTCAAAGAAACTTCGCAGCCAAGATCAAGATCACAGCAAAGAACTAAACTATTGGTAAAGTCTTCGCAAATTAAATCTGTATTCAATGGAAAGGAGAGAAAGACATCATAATCTACACGTGGAAAATAGAAAAACTGGTACCTAACCTCAAACTAAACCCAGTAACCACCCAATCATCATTAGAAAATAGGAAGGGTAAAATGTGAAGTGTTCCCAACCTAAAGGACAGACAAGAGACATCCTCAACTCTAAAGGAAAATAGCTTGATTATTATCAGTGGGCCAAGACTTTTTAGCCAGTTTACGAAAATGATCAGGAATATCACTCGTGTCGAAGTTGAAGTCTTCAAAAGAATACTAGATGCCTGGCTCAGGACGGTACCGGATGGGCCGGGTGTGCCTCGCTATGCGCGATGGAGATCACAAGAAAGCAACTCGCTCCCCCACCAGCCCTGGCCTAGAGGTGGGTCACCAGCTTCACCGTGTGAAGAGAGACCGACCCACGGAACTACCATCACGTTATATATACAGGGTGTCCGGTAAGTCCGGCATCATAGGAAAAATAATAAAAAAAGGCAAAACAAAAGCTTTTATTTACAGAACTTGCTCAATATGTCCACCATTGTTTTCAATACACAAATTCAGACGTGATACCCAGTCAGCAAGCACACGGTGAATGATGTCAGAAGTAATGGCGTTACATGCCCCAATAATGCGCTGCCGCAAATGTTCAACACTCCTAATTTTCTCTGCGTATACCAGCGCTTTCAAGTGGCCCCAGAGATAAAAATCTAGTGGCGTGAGATCCGGGCTTCTAGCTGGCCATTCCACAGGCCCTCGACGTCCTATCCAATGACCAGGGAATTGTTGGTACAGGTATTCCCTTACTTGGGTGCTGTAATGTGCAGGAGCGCCGTCTTGCTGGAACCATGTTGGGAAATTTCCTTCTTCGTTCAAGACACTGGGAAATGCTTCTTCCTTGAGCATACGTAGGTAGGTGCCTCCAGTGACATGTTCATCGAAAAAGAGGGGGCCTATGATGCGATCCTTCCAAATGCCACACCATACCATCACCGGAGATGCACCTTGTTCCTTTGAAGAGGTATACCAGTGAGGGTTGTTTTGAGACCAGTAGCGGGTGTTCTGTCGATTTACCTCACCATTTCCATAAAAAACAGCCTCGTCACTGAACAGAATGGTGGACGGGAAATTGGCATCCCGAGCATATGAATTATGGTTTGTAGAAATAGAAAAATATGAATTTCTCCTATGATGCCGGACTTATGGGACACTGTGTGTGTGTGTGTGTGTGTGTGTGTGGTGTGTGTGTGTGTGTGTGTGTGTGTGTATTTATTGAGACTGTTGCCTCATTAAAACCTGATACGTCAGGAAATGGAACCCAATCACTATTAACAGGACAATCTCGACACCAAGAACAGAAAACGACTGTCACTTCCGATGACATGTACGATAACTCAAAAGTGAAACATCAGCGTGATTGTTGACTACAGTAATTTGGTTGGAATTATTGTTGCATCGGAAATAAATTTATATATTGAAATTCAATTGAAGGCTTTATTTTGTTTTTAACCAAGTTTTATAATAAATGGAGTGAAACAATCAGTTGTCAATTAAGATTTGAGTAATCAGGGAGGTATAATTACACTTCGCCAAACTGGATTCATTCGTGTAATTTTATATATATATATATATATATATATATATATATATATATATATATATATATATATATATATATATATATGAGGAGGATTAACCTACATCTCTGTTTCACTTCGTGTTTTAACCTTTAATAAGATTAAAAGTAGTAGTAGTATATATAATAATAATAATATAATAATAATAATAATAATAATAATAATAAATAAATAAATAAAAAAAGAAAATAGAACAAAGATCCAAAGTTTTAAGAGATATTAAGGTTACAAGATTGTCGCTTTACGAATCTCTACAAAGTCTCGGACTCCTGAAACAGTAAGCATATAAAGATTCATGCCAACAACCTTGACTTTTAATTTTTCTTCTTTCAAGAGAAAATACGATGGTGCGTATCCTTTTCACCCATGCTTCAGTGAACCTGTTGGCAAAGATTCACCACATCTTGCAATTATCCTTACCTTTGCCCCGCAATTAAGAGCAAAATGAATCCTTGGATCGATGGAGTTTAAAGCCAGTTGAAGTCGCGGATCTTTTTCACCGAACATCTTTTTCTTTGTCGTAGGATGAGCAGCGTTGGCTGTTGAAAGATCAAATACATCATGTAATAACTTTCTTAGACACTATAAAACTATTTACAACAAAACCCGTGACTCCGGCCATTTTTGCATCAGCGTTTTTTCTGTCATCTAGCGTTTGGCAGTAGAAATAAATTACCTCGAGAGAAAATGTTATTTGCTTAAATTTTCTCTCGGTACTGTACTTACTATTATAGAGTTTGATATTTCCTGTATTAATACATAGTATCAGCTAATTAAATAGGCATATATGCTTGCATTTTCTTAATGTGGTAATTTCAATATATTTTTTAATTAATAATAAATTTGTGAATAATGTGATTATGGCCCCTGTGCAAAATATACTGTAATTCTCACTCCTTACGCTAGGTGGCAACTACCGCATATTCATATGGCGGAATAACGGAGCAAATAATGGCAAATATCGTCAGTTTCGTATATCTTGTTACGGACAGTCTTTGCTTAATGCGTAACAGTTACGATTATAACTTTCATACGCGTTATTCTCCCTGTATAACTGCAAAACTACGCACACTACAATTTCAGTAAAAAATGAAAGTACACAATGGGAGAATGTAAGCGGATGGGAATAAAGTTAGTTCTCGTATTTTTCATTCTTGTTAACAGTGTAAGTGAATACTTTTTCAACAAGTTTATATATACAGTATTTTCAGCGTGTACTGAACTAAATCTCAGTCCAAGTAAATTATACCAAATAATAATAGTCTCACCTCTCAGAATCCCGTGCTCAATATCATCGAGGCTAAAAGAATTCACTCCAATCTTGTAACCAAATCTTTCCCAGAAATGAGGAATATCTAGAGTACTCTTGATCGAAGTTTTGGCGTCCAATTTACAGTGATATTCAGCGAGGGCATGTAACGTCAGCACATTATAAACGTCTGTTTAAAGTGTTTAGGAAATAGATGGCAATTCTGTACAATCGTTTTGCATTTATTTCGCATCTGTAAATTAATGTAATGTATTTAGTAGTTCGGTTAGTTCGAGATTGAAATCAGGCTGCGAATGCCCTGGTTCGACTCTCCCTTTCGGTTAGAGTTGGGCCGGCCATCAACTCTCCAATTGCTCAAGCACTGGTAACTCCCGATGCTTTACGACCATCCCCCCCGGCATCGGGGTGGAAATAAGGGCTTCAGAGGTTACTTTTTTTATTAGCGAGAAAAACAAAATTTCATATCAGGGATCCGCTATGTAATAAGCGAAAAGGGGCCAGAAACTGGCACAGCCATCGCTCAGGCCAACTAATGCGACCCATTATTATTACTATAAATTCCTTATTATTACCAGCACCACTGGAATTCGAACCCCCGACCTCAGTGCCTTCACTTCACTAAAAGGGAAACGGTTACCCATCGAGCTACGGTCGCTGGCATCCGCAAAGTAGACGTGGAATATACTTTCACGTCAAACTGATTCTCTATACAAGAGTGAATAGATTTTAAACGATTTAATCCCATCAAACGACTTTAAAATGCGACTTTTCAAAAAGGATACTAATGAAAAATGCCTTCTTTTCTTCATCTTCAGCAACAGAGGATTGCAGTGTAGAAGCTCTTGCGAAATAATCTTAAAATCTCTGAAATTCATTTTAAACATAAGTAGCAAAAAACGGGAATGCAAACTACAATATGAAAACATGAATTAAAATGTTAGAAGTATCCTATTAATTAATAAAATGTGAAGCAAGATTAAACAAAAGTACTGTAAAATTAATTAAAATGTGGGAAAACTTAATAATATTCACCAACATTCGTCCGCGAAGCAAACTAAGAATAAATATTTGACAGTAATTACGCCTCTCTCGTTAAATATTAATTATATTTGGTAGAGTAAACTCAACCGTCAGGATTAAATCTTGAATTATTTATTAAAAATTAAAATTTGTAAATGTCCTTGATGACACTACCAGGCAGTGGCAACGACCACACTTTAATAATTATATAATGAACAAAAAAAGGTGAAGAAAGGTAAGGACGCTCACTTGATTCCTAAACGCGAATCGGAAGTTAATTCGTGCATGGAAATAAAGCAGCTTACAATTAGCTGATCTTCGTCTGGGCATGAAGGCCAAAGTAACCATGCGTGACAGGGCAAATGTACGTATTAGACACACACACGTGTATATATATATATATATATAATATATATATATATATATATATACAGGATGTCCCATAAGTCTGGAACCATAGGGCAAAATGATAAAAACGGCAATAAAAACGCCGGAGAGACTTTTGGGGACTGTTTGTGAAATGAGCGAGGATGGTAGCGGCTGTGTCATCGTCGGTGGATGTCCTCGGAGGTCCACTGCGTGGTTTACTCCTATGGATCCCGTTTCCCTGAACTTTGCTACAAGTTTGCCGACACAGCTGTGTGTTATCGGCGCGCGGTCCGGATGCAATCTGTTAAATTCCGATTTCCTACGAGCAGAATTACCTGTATTTAGAAACTACTCAAGGATACAAAACATACTAATGAATTGCGGTCAGTATTTCGTACATTTACCCTTTTTTTTCAGCACTTCGGCGATACGTCGTGGCATGGAATTTACCAGTATTTCGCAATCGCAATACTCCAACGTAATTTCCTGCGCCCACACCTTCTTTATGGCTTCAAACAAAGCATTCAGTGATGTAGGATTGTGACGGGTAACTTTTTCTTTGACGGTTCGCCAGCAGTTCGATCACCTGAAAACCCGAATTTCGGAGCCAATCGGACAAGGCTTTGGTGCGGTGACATGGCACTCAGTCTTGTTGGAAAACCTAAATATCCTGCAGGAAAAGTTGCCGCTGTTTATGGAGATGCGCGCCACAACGTTTTTCCAACAAGACAGAGTGCCATGTCACCGCACCAAAGCCATGTCTGATTGGCTCCGAAATTCGGGTTTTCAGCTGATCGGGCCTTGGCTAGGAAACTCGCCCGATTTTAAACCCGATAGAGAACTGCTGGCGAACCGTCAAAGAAAAAGTTACCCGTCACAATCCTATATCATTGAATGCTTTGCTTGAAGCCATAAAGAAGGTGTGGGCGCAGGAAATTACGTCGGAGTAATGAGAAATACTGGTAAATTCCATGCCACGACGTATCGCCGAAGTGCTGAAAAAAAAGGGTAAATGTACGAAATACTGACCGCAAATCATTAATATGGTTTGTATGCTTGAGTAGTGATGTGAGGCGAGAATATTCTCGAGATAATATTCTTGTTCTCCGAGAATATTCTGAGAATATTCTCCAAAATATTATTTGCTGAGAATATTCGAGAATTTTCTTTTTTCTTAGTTTTAAAACATTTTTAGATTGTTTTGCAGCTTTTTAGAGAATTCTAGAATATTTTAGAATCTTATGGAACTAAATACTAGGGTAACCAATAATTAATTTATATATAGTTTTGAAAAAATCAAATAAAGAAAAAAACATGATTTTTTTTTTTTTTCATAAAAAAGCTATTATACTGAAAAACTGAAATTGAACACTTAATTACAAGGGATATTTTTTATTTGTTTCTATATTGTTTTGTATGATATATTTTATTAATTTCCACATAATTTTGAAAAAAATCAAATAAATAAAAAAATTATTTTTTCATAAAAATCATCATTTTTTTTTATTTATTAACTATTTATTAGCTATTATACTGAAAAACTGAAATTGAATACTTCATTACAAGGGATATTTTTTATTTCTAAACTGTTCTGTGTGATATTATATTGTGATGCACCGGAGGCAGATTTTGGCCGGAGGCCCGGAACCTCTGGCTTAGTGTTTTTTCCTCCGGCCGGAGGTTCTGGCCAATTGATTTATTTCAATATTTATATATGTGTATGTGTGGTCCATCGTGTCATCTATTTAGGGTTTATATATTATAGTCCTGCTATTTTAAATTATTAAGTCTTTAATAACTTAAACTTTATAAAAGTCGACTTTCTATGCTGTGTGTGTGCTAATTTTTCTAAAAATTCCCATTGAACAGAATATCCTCAGGTTATGAAACTTATGTTGTCTTGCTGAATGCTGAGTAAAGTAGCCTATATCAAATCAATTATTAATACAATCACTGATCACTCATAAAATAAATTATTATTACAGTCACTGAGAACTGAAGTATTAATACAATCACTGATCACTCATAAAATAAATTATTATTACAGTCATCTGAGAACTGAAATATTCGGATAGGTGCAGAAATGAGGTTTTATAGAATTAAAACTAAAAGTTGTCAGAATTGAGTTTGGTGCACTTGGCACCTCAGGCCAGAGGCCGGAGTTTAGTGAGACCTCCGGCCGGAGCAGGAGGTTTTCTAAAATGGCCGGAACTCCTGCTCGGCCGGAGCCGGAGCTCCGGTGCATCACTAGTGATATATTTTATTAATTTCTATATATAATTTTGAAAAAAAATCAAATTAAAAAAATCATGATTTTTTTCATAAAAAAGCTGATACTGAAAAACTGAAATTGAACACACAATTACAAGGGGTTTTTTTTATTTCCAAAGTGTCTTGTGAGATATATTTTATTAATTTCTATATATTTTTGAAAAAAATCAAATTAAAAAAATCATGATTTTTTTCATAAAAAAGCTGATACTGAAAAACTGAAATTGAACACACAATTACAAGGGGTATTTTTTTTTATTTCCAAAGTGTCTTGTGAGATATATTTTATTAATTTCTATATATTTTTGAAAAAAATCAAATAAAAAAAAATCATGATTTTTTCATAAAAAAGCTATTATACTGAAAAACTTCTAATTGAACACTTAATTATTACAAGGGATATTTTTATTTGTTTCTAAAGTGTTTTGTCTGATGTATTTTGTTAATTTCCATATAAAAAAAAAAAAAAAAAAAATTCATTAAAAAATTAATTGATTTAATCAGGTGATTAAATCAAAATGATTTAATCAGGTGATTAAATCAAAATGATTTAATCACTGCCATCCCTGGTAAATACTGTACTCTGAATTGAAATACAGTCTTTATACAATGATTCAATAAATTTTTTGCATTAGTTAATTTATTTATTTCTTCACTCATCCTATCATTCACTTCTGACTTAGAATTTCTCCATTTTGACAGGAACTGAAGTTAAGTTGTATCGGAATAGTTGAAAAACCCCCTCACATGTTCTAAAAAAGAAAATTATCGAAAATTCTCGGTTCGGAGAATATTCTCAAGAAAATTCTCGAGAATATTCTCCTAAAGATTATTCCCAAGAATTTTACAACATTATGCTTGAGTAGTTTCTAAATACACCATTTTTACCATTTACAGTAATTTTGGTATTTTACTTTTACGTTAAAACAATTTATTTTTTTTTTTAAATTGATGGGGTGATGTGTGACTTATGGCCCACCACTGTATATATATATATATATATAATATATATATATATTTCAACTGCAAAGAACACGCAGTATAATTAACGTAAAGAACGACGCTTGTATAGGAGAACATTTCGCGCAAGATGAGGAGAGAGAACGAACAAATGAAAAAATGAGGTAACCACCCGGGAATCGAACCCGGGATCTTCCGATGATGCATGATAGATATATATATATATATATATATATATATATAGGAACAAGACTGATCCATATACAAACATTTAATATGCAGAGCTTTTAACCTAAAAATTATATATATATACACAGTATATTGACGCGTTCGGTGGAGAAGGGGCGAACGCCACAAAATTCGAAAATGAGGTTTTTGTCGTATAATTATCCTTTAAAACCTTTGCTTTACCTATGCAAAAAATTAGATGTTAGTCTGCACTCTTTCACGGTAAAATTTAGGTTTTAATATATCTCAGAGAAATTCACTCCGCATCATTGCTTCACATTGAACACATCTATCTACTTTCTGGTCACTCGACAATGCCCTGTGATGCTCAATTTGGCCAAATTGAACAAAATATAAAAAATAATTACCGCAATATTATTTACACCAAAAAAGATTATGTTACGGCCATAACTACAGCCGTTTCGCAGCGCTTCCTAGTTGTAGAAATGAACAGGCTGATTTTCTCGATTTTGACGTCTAAAAACGTGCATTGTCATTAGGAAATCAACAACTACTAAATTTACAGATGCAAGAAAGTTAATATTTGACTTTCAACACAAAGAAGGCTACGTAATATCTACTGCATACCGCACAACCCCAGATAATAGCATCCCGTCAGACTGCAGAAAGGGAAAAAATCCTACAGTGTCAGTTTATTCAATCTAGCCCAGCAGACACTGCAACCAAAGTATTCCCAATTGCTGCCAATAACTAAGGAAAAAATAAAAGATCTCAAAGAATTATCAGACCTAATGCCTGCAACTGCAGTGAACTATTATACAAGATTGTTAAAGGAACTGGAAGAAACCGAAACAGTTGAAGCAGGTAATACAACATTCGACGAAGAGGACCAAATAATGGATTACACCAATTAACATCAGAAGCTATCAATAAATAATATTGTAAAATTTCTTGGCGTTTTATTATATCGACATATTACACAACAATATTTTACTCAAATATGTGTTCAAATTCATACAACATTTCAATAAACCGGAAAAATACAAAGGTTTAAAGTTTACAAACTTTAACTGCATTTTGTGGCATAATTCGAAAATGTTGCGTTCGCCCCTTCTCCACCGAACGCGTCAATTATATATATATATACAATTAAAACCAACTATGAACTTAATTTAAATATTGACAAATATCACAGGGAAAATTAGAAACATTAAAAATATCGAAAGCTCTGCATATTAAATGTTTGTATATGGACTAATCTTCTTGTTCCTTATTCGACTAAGGTTTCCACCTCAAAAATCACTTGGCTCTAGTGTGTGTGTGTGTGTGTGTGTGTGTGTGTGTGTGTAACATTAACTCTTTTCAAAGTGCATGCTGAAAAGTAAGAATAAATGCTTGGGAAAAGTCCTGTAGGCAGAGTTGCCAACATGGATATATGAATCAAGGACGAAAAAACAGTATTTTGGACGACATTAAAAAAAAAAAAAAAAAAAAAAAAAACAGCATGATTCAAGACAAAGTTTAAAAAAAAAACCACCATTATACAGGGTGGCGCAAAAGTCAGGAACCATAGGCACATTTTATTAAATTATAATAAATGTTCGAATTGGTGGTCTTCCACTTGGAGACACTTTCGATGCGTTAAATGCATGTTTGAACAAAATTTTAGAGTGGGTTGATATTTTGTATTCAAAAGTGACACATTGTGGGGGTTTCGTATGGGTCACAGTAGTCACCCAGTAAAATATTTCGCGTATCCTGTCTCCTACCCCCGGCACAAATTTTCGGTTTTTAGTTTCAATTTGCCAAAATGTATATTTTTCAGTAAAAACTCAGATAAAAGTTGTTTCAGCTGTGTTAAATTCATATCTCTTATTTTTTTATTCAAACTAAAAAATTACATTTTTACGTGTTTTTGAGTATATACTATATATTAAGATAAAAAATAAGAAATAAATTAATGAATTATATAACATTTTTGAGAAATTAAACAAAAGAACTTGTCTTCTACAAGAAAAAAAAAACATTACCTAATGAAGTGCTCTTTTGCACGATGCATAAACTTAAGCTATTTTGAAAGTAATACTGCATGTTTATTTATTCCACTGTCCTTTCCATTCAAATTTAGGCAATTTTTGCCGTGATTCCAGTAGGTTAAGAATAATTTTTTTTGCGATTTTCGTAGCCAATTCGTACATCAGATGCATTCGTGACTAGATTTACAGCGCTTTCTACTCCTTGGCTGTGACAAGGAAAGGCTGATATTTTGAGTGGTTCTTGTCTTGCTAGCAAAATTTCCTTATTGCTAAAGTTTCTCAGAAGTGGAGGCGGATAAATTACCTCTTTCTGCCAATTAATCATTTCAGTGTGGTGTGAAGAATCAAAATTTAGAGTTCGAGGTAGGTCAAAGTTTCTTGATCCAGAAAATGTAGTTCTTGAGAGAATGATTCCCTGGATTGCAACCTCTCTAACTTTTCTTCTTGAGTCTGTTATCATCGATAGTAGAGTATTTTCGGGGTTCGCAAAGTATAGAGTTATTCTGAAACACCAGTTCCATGATCAATCTGTATTTCTCCTTCAAGTCGCGCAGCAGATACCGTAAGTACCAAAAGTTAGATGATCCGTCAGATGCCAGTAGATGTGACTTAACCCAAAACCATCCTGGAGCATAAGATAGCATAATAATTTCTACTAGATCTTTGAGATCTTAGGTTGGATTTGATGTTGACACAGAGTCTAAGAATTCTATTTGCTCTAGTTAGCCAACGAGCATGATGAATTGTACCAGGAGATCTTTCGGGACATTCCCAGATTGAACAGGTAGGCACATATTGTAGAGATACTTTTGGTCACTGCTTAAAGCATTAACAACATCAGATGGAATTCCATGAATGCTTCCTTAAACAGGAGAAAAAGCAACCATTTCCAGTTTTGTCAGATCAGTTTTCAATTTGTTTCCAAATGAACCCTTGAAAGTACTTGGGCCTGTTGTTTTTCCATCTATTGCCTCGTAGATGTGCCTGAATGGTAGTTCGTTCATATGAAGAAGGCATACCAGCCACTGAATAGACCTATTCAGATAGATTTCAACAAGCTTTATTACTCCACCGATTCTTCCAGTGTTTACAGCAGTGCCATCACATAGTAAAGCTTTTAGAGTGTCTGAACTTTCCGAGTCCACTATTACAGTAATCAGCTCTTCTGCTACACAACAAGCATTTCTATGATCAGGTGTATTACATGATCTATATAGATATTTCCAGGCTCTTTAACAATGACGTAGTGCTCTTCTTTGATCTTGCCTGCCCTGGTTAATGTGTCATCTCTCCTCCCATCAAAGCCAATGCATTTTATTCCTATATTCTCCGATTTAACCCTGGTACTCAATTCTTTACCTACTCGTGCTCTTTCCCTCTCCAGCTTCTTTCTATCAATCATGTTGCCCTGATCCAGGATTCCCCTATCTTTTAAAGCAGCATTCACAATTGTTGCTGCTGCCCTGCAACTCACTTTGTAACGATCTACGGTCCCTGCCAACTCTTCATAGGTATATCTGTTCTGCTCATTCTCTAACTCTATATAGACACGAAGTCTTCATCCTCTTGGTTAGTCTCTACCTCTACGTTCTCAGCACCGGCTGCATCCTGTGATTCCTGTGATGTTGAAGGGACAACTCTGATCGCTTCAGTCAATTCTGCTCGTTATCTCATTCGGCGTTCGTGTTCTTTTTGAGCTCTAACAATAGACCTTTTCTTCATCAAAGCGGCTTTTCTATCAATTGGACCCAGTTGGTTTAATCTTTGCTTTTGTCCTACAAAAGAATCCCACTCAGCAATTGTTATTTTATCCTTGCACCGGCAGGCATTTCTATCAATCCCTTTATCGTAACAATCACAGGTACATACATCAAACATAGCATCATACTCGGAAACTTTGTTCAAATCTCTCATCTCTTCGGTTTATAGGAACCTTGTTCAACTTTGAGGCTGCTTCTATCACTATAACAACTTTCTGAAAGATTCCACGAGTACTTATTTATTGTAGGGAAAGAGAACCTTCTCCATATGGTTTCAACGTCTATTGCGACTATGTTACAACATTCATTAAAATTAATCGATTTATTTGATTCAGCCTCTTCTCGTCGTCGCACAAAGTTGTAGTGCCTCACAACATCTGCTTTTGTTGGTGTCATAGCTGCTGGAAACTCGGAAGGATGTCCAAAGGCTGCATTTGACGACTTTTTTCTTGTTGTCATGATTAATTTGACCAATAATTTAACTTAAAAACCAAAAGTTTGAATCAATAACCAATAATCAATAATAATTTCACTTAATCAATAATCTGAAACAAAAATAAAATTTAATAATTTTTTGCAAAAAGTACTCAAAAAATTAGGGTTGCCAGCCTCTTTTGCACATTTGTGAAATTTGGCAACCCTGTATAAAACAAATAAAGCATCCATAAATAAAGAAGATACCCATTTGATTTAAATAAGGGCAAATAAGGTCTTCTAACTTATGTTTAACATATCTTAAATTGATGTTCAGAATAGGTTCAAAGCTTATTGTGAAATTTCAGCTAGAAGAGTGAGGAAAAAGGGGAGACTATGCGCGAGGGGTACAGGGGGGGGTCACACACAGCTCAACTTTTGAGATGTTATTTGTTAACCCAAATGAAAACCCTCACATAGTGTCGTTTTTAAAAAAAGCCCCAAAAAATTGTTTTGACCCGCCCTAAATTATGAACATTTCTTAACACATTGGTACTGATTTTGGCACACTCAGATGTGATTTTATCCTTTAGAGAACGTACGGTTCTCGGTCGATCAGCATACACTACAGACTTGAGATGGCCCCACAAGAAAAAGTCAAGAGGCGTGAGGTCTGGAGACCTAGGTAACCATTCGACGGGCCCTCGCCGTCCGATCCACTTGCTTGGGAGTGTTTCATCTAAAGAGCTCCGACCGATGGTTGCGAAATGTGGTAATGCACCATCCTGCTGAAACCACATCTCCGCCCCTTCTGCCAATGGAATGTCGTCTAGTATGAGCATTAGAAATGTTTGCAGTATATACAGATATGTTTCACCCATTACATTGCCGTCGAAAAAGTACGGACCAATTAACCGATGCCCCCAGAGTGCAGCCCACAACATAATTCGTGGATCGAATTGCACATGTTCTTCCTCCATCCGGTGGGGTTCTCATTGGCCCAATAGCGTGCATTATGTCTATTGACACGACCGCTGAGGTGAAATATCGCTTCATCATTGAACATGATCCTTCGTTGAAGTTGTCGATGTTGTAGAAACCACTGGCAGAACTCAACACGACGATCTGTGTCGTCACCGTGCAGTTCTTGTACGAGTTGGACTTTGTAGGGGTGGAAACGATTTTTTGTAAGAATTCGTTGAATGGATCTTCTGGAGACCCCCGTTTCCTGGGATAACTTTCTTAAGGACTTACGTGGGCTGTTTTCGAGGTGATTGAGTACCGTTAGTGTGTTGCTGCATCGGTTAAACTTTTTGGCCGGCCACTACGCGGCCGATCATGAACACTTTCCGTTTCTTTGAAGCAAGTGAACAGTTTTCCAACTGATGCCTGAATGAACAACTGGCGGCCTCTCAGGGAGTTTGTCATTAAAGCAGTAGCAACTGATCGGTGTGTGTTACCACGTCTTGCACACATTAAAACTATCTCCACCCGTTCATCTATTGTCAATTTCTGCGCCATAGGTTCAACAACAAATCTGAAAAGAACAAAACACATATTAAAACAAATTATTAAAATGTGCTTATGGTTCGTGACTTTTGCGCCACCCTATATTATAGTACAAAATAACATACCATAGCATTACCAAGAAGCAGACCATATACTGAATACTAAATTTGGTATATTTCTTTATGAGCCTTAACTCTCATAGATTATGCGAGAATTCAGTCAATTCAGTGTGTCGATATTTTTAGGGATGATTCCTCAAATTAGTGGAAAAGTTACTCGTTTTAGTACGTCAAATTAATTATTCCCGAAATAAAGCGTGGATATACGCATACACGGACTGAAGACGCGTATGTACGGCGCGAGTAAATGCCTTTTTTTTAAAGGTTTATTTTGAATGAAATAAATATTTTATGATATTGGAATTTATCATAAAAAAACGGGAACACGGAATTTCAAGTAAAAATTGGGAAAATTCCGAGAAAACGGAATAGCTGGTATATATGTATTAATTAAAAATGGGTTCACCCATTTTGACTTTATGGAAATTTTATATGCACCACAAATAACAGGTTTTTTACTGTTTACTCCATAAACAACACAAATGTGCAGCTTAAGGAATTAGTACTTACTCTAGTATATAAGTAATAGGCGTGCAATGGGTATGTGTATCAAAGTCTGATGGTTTGGTAACAAATGCGTTTAGGAATGATGGATAGAAAGTCAGATAAAGGACAAACACGTCACAAAATAATATCTTCAAACTAAAATTTACATATTAATACTTCATTTGACGAAGTGCAAAATGAAGACTCTCTTTCGATAGTAAAATCATCCTTATCAACTCCGAGGGAAGTTGGCAGAGAAGTGAAGAGACCATTATTTTACAATACATCACATCCCAAGCAAATACGCAGTCAATATAGCAAGTTGAAATTCTTTCTGTACAGGCAAAGATATTAACTAAAGCGAAATCAATTTAAATCTTTTATCAAAGAATTGTTAAAGAATTCCTTTCTCATTCTTCAACAGCCTTCCAGACCCGCCACGTAAAAAACTTTTACTCACTCTAAAAAGGATTATAATGATTGGGGTTGTTCGCGCTCCTTTGTCACAGCAAAGCTAATGTAACGGAAAGGTCCTACACTTTACTTAAAATCCAAACCACAGTTCGCATTGAGGCTAATTCTGCAAAAATCATACTATTTTGTGCATATTTTGTGTGTGTGTGTGTGTGTGTGTGTGTGTGTGTGTGTGTGTGTGTGTGTGAGAGAGAGAGAGAGAGAGAGAGAGAGAGAGAGAGAGAGAGAGAGAGAGAGAGAGAGCCCTGAAGCTCAGTGGCAGTATATGGAAGAGCCTTCTTCAAGGTCTTCCGGGAAAGGACTCGGTTCTGTTCTCAGGTGCAACGACGAAGATAGAAATGGATCCGAAGTTACTTTATGTTTGGCCTTCAGTTGATGAGGGCACTTCTGCAACTCGTTTGAACGCTTTTTTTTTATTTCTGCATTTTAATTTTATTTCATTACTGTTCATTGTTTACTCTGTTTAAACTTTGTCACTTCCACTCATAATTGGATCAGTAACCGGAGTGCAGTCGGCGTCACAATCACTGACGATAAACGATTTAAATATAAAATGAGGGATGCAATTTTCCGGTGATTCTCGTTCTTTTTTTTATATTATTCAACTTTGGAGCAACTTAAAGAGGACTCAAAAGAAAAGAGGAGACGCATGATTGGTTAATAGTGACCAATCATATGGTTGGACTTTTCAAACGTTTACGATTTGGGGGGGCCCTGCCATGAGCATAACAAAAAAAATCTATCTTTAAATAATGTGCTCTTTAACTTTCACGTGGCTTTTTAATTCAAAGAAAACTTGTTAAAAATAACATCAAACTAACGTTCATGAAATAGTGAATTTCTGTTGTTAATTAAACTTTCGGTTGCACTGTCTTTGTTTCAACTCATTAACCGTTTCATTCAAGCCTTATTTCCTAAGTACAAACTATTACTAAAACCTACCCGCTGGTTTTGACTCATTTCATTATTCAGTTGAAACTATAAACTAGTGGCTTTCAAATTTTTCAGACCAGGGAACGATTTCAAAATTTCTATCCACGTCGCGAAACTACTATAAAATAACTATACTCCGACACACGCAATTTTAAGAAACGCCGTTTTGTAACATACTATTCGGCAGACAAAAGAAAATAATATGCTCACATCCAACCAACCAAAAAATTTGCGATGAACCGCAAGGTTCAATGAAACATTTTGTAAACCTATCTTCCAAACCTATTTCTTTCAGTTTCGCTTCAAATGGCGTTGAAGTATTTCTGTATTTTATATGGTTTTATGTAGGCTACTATATGAAAAAAATATTTTTGGTATACTAAATTCAAAAGGTAATTTTTATATGAAAAGGTAAGTGAAGAGGAAAATTAAAGAACTGTAAAAGAGAGTTGCATACGTAAATAAAACCAATATTTTATATATATGCTGTACATACATACACAAAAAACTTTGTCTTCGAATAATATAAAAAAAAGTTCTTTCTTTAACCTGCATAACTAAGAGTAAAAATTATTTAAAAAAGGTGGTTTCAGAAGATTCTATATGCATCTGTTTTAAACAATTAGGATTGCCTTTACAAACTTGAAATTTGGTCCTTCGGGACTAGTTTAAGTAATGCACGTAAAATTTTGTCCAATTGTAACACCCTTGGCGCGCACCTAAACTACATCTGTTTCACTTTCCTTAATTTACACGTAATAGCCAAAGTGAGCCCTACGGGCTCATTTAGCTAGACATGCGGTGCTGGGGCCTGCGGCCCCCCAATTACTGGGGAATCAATTATTCTGTCAATAAAACTACAGAAAAGAACGCAGCCATGAAAATCTTAAGCTTCACAAATCTTAATGGGTTCGGATGTGAAGTTTAATATTTCCAGTGCTGCGTTCTTTTCTATAGTTTTATTGACCTAATAATTAATTAAAAAGAAGGCAGCAATGAAAATCTTAACGCGGTAGAGTAAAAAGTTGAAAGAAAGCAAAGCGCATTTATTTCTATGTTCAGAATCGCTTAATAGTAAATACATGGTGTCTACAGACGCACGGACAGGGCTGCCTTTTTATAGCACAGAAGATAAGCACACCGGACAAAAAATTAGTCACCCCTCTCAGAATGTACCTAATAACGTGTGACGGCGCCTCTGGCCTTGATAACCGCACGAATCCGGCGAGGCAAAGACTCTACGAGGTTGTGCATGTACTGAACATCGATTTGCTGCCACTCGTTCATCAGCCGGTCCCGAAGTTCCGCCAGAGTCCTGCGCTTCACTTTCTGTTTCCAGCCTGAACAACACCTTCGACGCATTCAGGATTAAAGGCTTCATTGGACCTGCGATGTACTCGTCGCCTCCCATCATTGGAGAACAAACAAAAACGGGACTCATCGGACCAAATTACACGTTTCCAATCTGCCGCAGTCCAGTTTTTGTGCCTCTGAGCCCATTTATAACGTGCCAATTTGTGACTTGCTGTTAACAGCGGCCTCTTCCGTGGTACCCTGCTCCAGATGTCCATCGCATGCAGTTCTCGTCGCAATGTCCGTTCGGAAATTGGTCGCTGGAGAACCTCATTGGTTTCTTGGAGCAATTGTTCTGGTTTGAAAACGATTTGCAGTTACTAGACGAGAAACATGGCGGCGGCCCCTATTGTCGAGAATTGTTTTCCGGCCACAGTTACGCCGTCGATTGTCAGTTGATTGCGAACTACACCACTCTTTGTAAACTCGCTGGACAGTACGCGTTGACACACCAACAAATTGGGCTACTTCAGACATTTTGTGTCCGTGGGCTCTGCCAAACACGATGGCTCCTTTTTGCCACTGAGTAACGTCTGCCTCACGACCCATTTTGCAGACTATATCCAACACACACTTTGTTCTTCACCACCTCACGAAACAGATCTGATCCTGTGTGCTACGTCACCGCTACTTGTCACTTACCAATGCTACATCAGCGCCCTCTGTGTGACCTTGAACTTCCTACTATCGGTGCTATTAGGGGTGACTAATTTTTTGTCCGGTGTGCTTATATAAATACTGTATATAAATGTACAGTATATAGCGCTATACTGTATATATGTATATACTGAAGTTTAGGTTCCAAAAGTATGTAATTGGACAAAACTAATATTTACTTTTAAACTAATCCTGAAGGACCACACGTATATTGCGTCTTCAAACGTTAAATAAATATAGAAATAAAGAACTGATAACGATGGTTATCCATTATATAATACTGTTCAGGGTTAACTTTACAGCATTCATAACAAGGGTCTCGAGTGTGTGTGTGTGTGTGTGTGTGGTGTGGTGTGTGTGTGTGTGTGTGTGTGTGTGTGTGTGTGTGAACTTACTTGAATTCTTCCGCGTGAGGCAACGTCAAGTAGTTGATAGTCCCTTTCGTTTCGTCTAAATGCTTGCTTACGAGCCTTTAGAGAATGCAAAAGAAAATATTATGCTATACATATACACTATGACAAAAAATCTCGCCGCCACACCACTTTCGAGCGAATAGTGCAGCTTCACTGATTTTTCTTTAAGCATTTCATTGTGAGTGTCAGGAAACCAATACTTAAACAAATGAAAAAAAAATCTCAATGAATGTATACAGTATATATGAAACAAGAATTACTAGAGAAATAAAAGAAAGTAGATAACAACTGACAGACAGAGACAGGTGAAAAGATAATAGAATATTGAAGCAAAATATACAAAAAACACTATAATACAATGAACCAGGTTTGGAATGAAGACAAAACTAGCATACAGGAATATGATGAGTGAAGAGACTATGAATAGCATTAAGGTAAATACAGTAAATCCTCGATATAACGGAGGAGCGATTTAGCGGAAGGATTTTTCTCCGTTATTGAGTGATCAATTTAGCGAACTAGTTCGTTAAATCAGAATAGTGCTCCGTAAAAAGGAGGGACGGACGTGCGTGTGTTTTGTTTACATGTGGCCAGTCTGTACCCTGTCGCCTCGCCACTGTGGTGCATTGCTGCTCACTGTTTGTGCTTGTGTTTGTGCTTAACTGTGCTTTTATCATCATGCCGAAAGTATCTTAGAGAACAAGTGGTGGTGAGAAGGTGAAAAGAGTGCGTTTAACTATTGCGCAGAAGTTAGAGATAACTGAAAAGCTTGAGAAAGGAGTGTCAGTAGCTGCTGTGATAGCAGAGTATAACATTAGAAAAACACAAGTTTACCAACTGAAAGGTGATAATCAGCACCTTAAGAGCTATAGGGTGCAGCATGAGACGAGTGCTAGTGCTAGTGACAAAAATAAGGCTCTCGAAAAAAGTCATTAAAAAAGCCATCACATCAAGACCTGGACGACGCCGTGTACAACTGGTACAAACAGCAAAGGGCTCAAGGGCTGCCGGTCCGAGGTCCAGAGCTCCAGTCAGCTGGATTAAGGTTTTCAGAAAAATTAAATATTGAAAATTTTCATGCTAGCATTGGCTGGGTGACTAGGTTTTGTGCCCTGCACAATATCACGGACCGTAAGATTGTCGGCGAAAGATGCAGTGCTGATACCGCCAGTGTTGCTCCCTTCGTAGAAGAGATGAAGGTGTTGAGGATAGAAACGAATCTGCAGGACTTCCAAATCTACAATGGTCATGAGACGGGCCTCTTTTGGAAGGCATTGCCGAGCAACACGCGGGCAGCGAGAGCAGAGACAAGTGTCCCCGGGCATAATTTTTTCAATGCCTGAAATTCGATTTAAGGGAATGGGGTGGCTGGAATTAGTTCGTTAAATCGAGGATTTACTGTATACCCATACATGGGGAAATTGTATACAAATTTCGGTCAGAAGTTAGGGAGCACATGGATTTGTGTTTTGAAACAAGCAATGTTATAAAGCCTATGGAATACCCCAAACTCACTGTAAATCAGGTAAAGTAATGCATAAACAAGTTAAAATAATAAAGCTATTGGACCAGATAACAAAAAACCAGAAATGTATAAGGTACTAAGAGATAAAATATGTCTGTAAGTGATCAAGAACGGTTTCCAACAAATAATAGATGAAGAGGCTGGATTTTCAGCAGGAGGCCAAATAGAAGATAATTTATTCATTCTACAATATTGTATAGAAGACAGTTTTCTGAAAAAGAAACGATTAATATTAACTTCAACTGACTTTAGCAAAGCCTTTGACTTAGTCAAGAGAAAAAGAATTATACACATTTTTACGAAATATAAAGTGCACTCAGAAATTATATATAAATACCATAGCTAATATCTATAAAAACGACAAGACCATGGTAAAATTCGGCTGTGGAAAAAGAAATAGTGGTAGTTAAAAGTGGCATAAGACAAGGTCGCACAGGTTCAACTGTGCTGTTTAAACTAATAACTAATAATAATAATAACTGTAGTGACTACTGAAGTGGCAGAGACGTTTTCAAATACCTTAGCAATGTTCCATCACCACAATTAGCGATATTCCATCAACACAAACACGACCAAGATGACGTCACAGCGCGGGAGTATTTGTGTACGACAGCTTGGGCCGTTCAATGAAACCGCTCCATGTGGCGAAAATTTTCAAATTTGGTTCGTTTCCTTATGCAGAAGAAAATGTTAAATACAGTTTGTTAAAATGTCACTCGGAAAAAATGTTTGCACTGATTTCACTTTTCACCTGGCTGGGTGTTCGAGTCTTTATGCGGTACTGTCGGTACTATAATATGAATGATGATAATTTATTGTTAATTGATAGTTAATGATAAATGCTTATGCCGAGGTCACCAGATCTTTGCAAATCAAATAATGTTATTAATTAAGTTGATTGATAGAATGAGTTTTCTTCCTTTATTAAACAAAATAAATGATTTATGAATGAGACAGAATATGTTGATTGGTTACAGTCGAAATAATGTGTACACTTGAAATAATGCTTTCAATATAATAATGGCTTGCTATTAATAACGCGCGAGGTAATGATTAGTCTTTATATAAAGTTCGGTGAATGACACCAGGCCCAAGTGAGGCCTGCACAAAAGATGTTTACATGGTGGTAGCTCCAGGGTCACTGCTCGTGTTCGAAGGGAGAGTTCCCAAGTCGCGTTCAGAAGTCCTTTTAATGAAGTTGAGTTGTGATGTCTTGAAAATATTCCGGCGCTGTGACGTCATCTTAGTCGTGCTTGTGTGACATCATCTTGGTCGTGTTTGTGTTGATGGAATATCGCTTATTGTGTTGATGGAACATTGCTAAGGTATTTGAAAACGTCTCTGCCATTTCAGGAGTCACTGCGAGTGCATAACTAATAAACTAATAACCTGATTATAGATAAATCAGAAGAAAAAGGGACAAGTTTTCAGAATGAACTTTTAAATATACAAATCTTGTTTTTTGCTGATGATGGGCTACTCTTGGCACACTCGCTGGAAGAAGCAACAAATAATTTGAAAGCAGTAATAGAAGTCAGTAAGGAATGTGGCCTTGATATAAACAAGAACAAAAGCAGTATAATAATTTATAATATGAAAAATCAGTCTCAAGAAATAGAAAATCTTAAAGTTATAGATAAAATCAAGTATCTTGGTCTAACGATTAACAATAAAAAAAAATATTTTAAAACGCAGAAAGAAAAATTTTTCGAAAAAGCACAAAAGTCGGCGAACATAACCTATTCTGTGATTGCCAGGAGCTGTAACAAAATTATGATAGGGAAAGCATATTGGAAAAATGTTGCTGTACCATCAGTGTTATATGGAACAAATATAATAAACTTTACTGATACGGAAATGGAAAAATACAAAGAATTGAGAATGCAGTTTATAGACAAAGGATCACCTGAAGATTAGGGCCCCCGCCAGCCTTCTTTAGTTAGCTTTATAAGGCTAACTAACGAAAATATAACGACCTAACCTAATCAATCGTCAAGGGCGTACAGTTGACCTAACGATTGGTTGGGTTAGGTATTGATATTTTCGTTAGTTAGCCTTAGAAGGCTAACCAAAGAAGGCTGGGGCCCTGATCTTCAGGTGATCCTAGACAAATAGTGGGTGTACCGAAATACGCACCAAACTGTACCCTTAGGGGAGAAATTGGGGCATCCCTAATGAAAAGGAGGATAATAGATGGAAGAATATAAGAACGGGAAAGCACCAACTGTTGAAGACCATTTTAGAAACAATGCGAGAAAGAAGTAACACTAAATGGATAAAAACAACCAAAAAATACCTTGAAGTAGTAAACATCAGCTATCACGCTATAGATATGACTAAAGAGCAACTCAAAAGAAAGTTAAGAAACTGGGACTCAGCAAGATGGATGGATGGATGGAGGTACAGAACAAATGTAGTTCAGGAATCTATAAGAATTGGAAAAAGCAAATAAAAGAGGAAACTGTCTACGATAATAATAGACCCGCATCAATAACTCTATGTAAGGTTAGAACGAACTGTATCACTGTACAACAGGAAGAGCCATACTAATGAAAACGTGAAATGCAAACTTTGTGGGGCAGAAGAGGAGGACTAACATCATTTTGTTCTGTTGTGCCCAGAGTACACAGAAGAAAGGGAGAAAGTGGCTAAACCTCAACAACTATATGATGAAAATGTGGATGCTTTGGATTGGAGACTTTGTTTGGGGAGTCCAATATTGAAAGAAAAAAAGCTCTTCACAGCTTCTGGAAAATAAGAAAAAACTGTAGGAGCTAAATACAAACTAGTTACAAAAAACAAAATTTTAGGAGGGGACGCCGCAAAGGCTATGCCTCCGACCTATCATCTAATCTGATCCGTCAGTTTTATGAAACAAAGCATTTCAGTTAAGTTTCACTATTCGCTAAATATTGGTGCGCCCGAACTTTCAACATAAGAGTGTACCTTTTCCTTTATAAAATAATAATAATAATAATAATAATAATAATAATAATAATAATAATAATAATGAGTACCTTTCCTTTTAGAAAATAAAGAACTGTAATATCCTTAATAAATTTAGATTGAATTAAGGGTAAAATTTTCAAGCTGAAATGGAATCAATTTTCTTAAAATATAAAATTAGTATTTCTCATTAAAAACAAAAAAATATAACCAGCAGAGCCTTCGGCTCCCTGCCCTCCGGGCGGGGCTTGTGCTTCGTAAACTCGCCTACGGTGAGGACACCTTCCCCCAAACCCCCACCCCTCTCCCCAATACCCCGACCCCCCTTTGTTTTGTAAATTTATTGACCGACTGGAAAATGGTTGAAACATTGTGGGTCATTTTTTTTTATTTAAACAGGAACTGGAAAGAATTTTAGTTTTTTTTAACAGTTTAAGGATTTGAAGTTTTGAAACAAAAATATACTCTATATTTTTTAATTAATTAACAATAATTAATAATAATTACAGATGAAAAATTATGAAGAAATGTGAAGAAGTTATAAATTAGTAAATTTAATTGCGTGAATGACAAGAATAGAGAGAGAAAAATTCATTTACTCACTTCAACATTGCCAGGCGAAGTTCCTTGACCACGTTCTTGCTCCCCTCATCAGTAACTTTCTCGGGCAAATCATTTGGCCCTTCAACGAGGTTCAGAATTTTGAACAAAAAACCTCCTTTTACTTCATGTTTTTCCATCGAGAAAATAATTTGTATATTTTTATCCTTATTCGTTTATTTGTTTGCAAAGGGAAAGGGATTCTTTTGAAGGAATCACTGACTCGAAGAAATTTAACAAACTGCGATTTACGAGGGTATCAATCACGCGGCTCAATGTCATTCCTATTTCACTCGGCGCCTAAAAGTGAGAACCGCAAATTCTCAAATCCATTTGTTCTCTCGTTTCATGCCAGACTCGTTCTTAGCCACGGTATTTCCACTGCGGTCCAGTTAGGTTAGGTTAGGTTAAGTTCAGTTGGGTGAGGTGAGGAAATATGCGCTGCTATTTGGCGTCTTTACCGCGAACGAGAGCGACACTATGCCTCAAATCTGGATTGCTTTCTTGTTCATTCTCACTTGCGGACAACGAATGGGAAGTGGGAATGACAAAGCGGAAAGTAATTACTGTTTCCGAGTAAAAGTAGAAGACTGAATTAGCATTACGTGATTGATATAATAAATAAATAAATAAATAAATAATATATATATTATATATATATATCTTTGGTTAGCTTCCGCCCGAATTGTTCATTCTGACGAAGGTCAAGCTTTTTCACTCCACCTTAGACCTACGTGGAATCCGAACCACGTCCCATCAGCGTCTTAACCACTAGGCCACCTAGGGTACCCATTTATCTACCAACCATTTTCTTTTATTGTGTGGAAGGATGAACAGCTGGGTTTTTCTGCGCGCCGGCTGCCGTCGGGTCTCGAACCCGGGGCCGATGGATTCGTAGTCAGCGACGCTAACCACTACACCACCGAGGCGCATATATATATATATATATACTAGTGATGTAGCGGATGTCATTTTTTTCACATCCGCGGATGCGGATGCGGCTGAGGATGTTTGATTTCAACATCTGCGGATGCGGATGTCTACATTTTCGTTATTTTTTAGGATATATTCGAGATTTGTTGTGTTTAACGTATATAAGTAGTTATTATATAGAGAGAGCTGTAGCTATAATGTAGTATAATTGATTAATTGTACAATAATTGCTGTACTTTTCTCTGAACATATAAAAATAATATCAAGCATCTAACTAATATAGAAATCAATTAGTGAATTCGTCTGCAAATAAATTCTATATTTTGTTGAGTTTCAGCCACAATTAGAAACCATAATTGTGTTACCAGGATGCGGGACGTGAACCCAACTCAAATGCACCTCACCGACCTCTTTCCCCAACCTCCACCCTTATAGAAAGAGATCTTTAATTAGCTTGATAACTATTTATATTAAGTTTAAAGTTTTATTAGGCATATTTATAAATGAGTAATTAAAATAAAGTAAACTAAGATGTTCATCGTTTAATGTTCAAACTTAATTATAGGAAGGTTATGCTTAAGGAACATTAATTTTTCTGCCTTTTCTCTGCTGCCAGTCTGTTTCTCTTTTCATCATATATTAATCCAGCACTGCTAAATAATCTCTCGCTTGGTACGTTTGTTGGAGGACAGGCTAAATGTTTCCTTGCAAGTTTACTCAAGTATGGATAGATATTCTGCGTATTTTTCCACCAACTAATAGGATTGTCACATGCAGCCAGGCGTTTTTCTTGGTGATAGCTCTCGATCATTTTTACTACATCTTTTGACATCGCGTAGGTCTCGTCATTGCTGCTTGACTCAAGAAACTGAGAGACAGATTCTGTGATAGATTTGCTTGTTGAAGGTGTTGGTTCTGTCACTGAAACTTTCATTCTTTTGGTGGGTGGCGAAGCGACAGATTCAAGAGATTGAAGCTCTTCAACTGCTTTGCCAAGTGATGATTTAACTCGTTCTAATGTACTAGGTGAAAATAACTTAGCTTTGTAACGTCGATCTAAGTAGGTTGCAAGAGAGTAACTTCATACAAGAACAGCCTCTCGTCTTGCCGCTTGCATCACTTTTGCGCACAATGAACTAGTTCTATTAATATAGTAGAATTTGATAATTTCCGCTTATTAATGACGTTTTATCTCAACGGTCCACATCCACACGACATCCGCAGTCCAAAGTGCGGATGCGGACGCGAGAAAATGTGCGGATGTTCCGCGGATGCGGATGCGGATGTGACCTACATCACTAATATATACACACACCCGGTTAGGTCAACTGAACGCCCGATTAGATTAGCTGAACCCGGTTAGGTTAATTGTACGCCCTTGACGATTGGTTAAGTCATAATATTTTCGTTAAAGCTAACGAAAATATCACGACTTAACCTAACCATAGTCAAGGGCGTACAGATAACCTAACCTGGCATTCAATGAACCTAACCTGGCATTCAATAACTTTACCATAGATTTCGATATACACACACACACATAATATATATATATTATATATATATATATATATATACACACACACACACATAATGATCTTGACATTTAATTTTTTAAAATTAATTATTTAACTTATTAACACCCAGGTGCACCACCTCGGGACCTAACCTAACCTAACCAATCGTCAAGGGCGTACAGTTGACCTAACCGGGCATTCAATGAACCTAACCAGGTATTCAATAATTTGACCATAGGTTTCGATATATATATATATATATATATTATACGTAATGATCTTGATGACATTTAATTTTTTAAAGTTAATTATTTAATTTATTAACACCCAGGTGCACAACCTGGGGACATAATATGTGTGAAGTTTCATGCTTGTAACTGCTTCCATTTTGGAGTTATGGCTGGCGCACACACACACACACACGTCCTTTTATTTTTATTATTATAGGTATATATATTTTTTTTTTCTTGGTTTCATTCAATGATGATTTTTAATAAAAATATATAGTTTTTTTAAGTAATTTTATGCGAAGACTTCAATTTTGGGATCTTTTCCGTTTGGGGGGATAGCAGCGAATTTTAATGAAAATCGGTATACTAATGTAGTTTTGGTCACTGATTTCAAAAATAACTTTTTTTTTGGAGAAATGAAAAACAAACATGTTAGAGCACTTCAAATAATTAATATGTTTTTAACGAAAATATCATGACTTAACCTAACCAATCGTCAAGGGCGAGCAATTGCCCTAACTGGGCATTAATTCTTGATTTTTTTTTTCTGCTACTTTTCCAGATCTGCCAGGATCCTTCAAAAAATTTATTCTTCGTAAAGTTGCACTTTTTACCGTTTGACCGATGCTTTTGGCAACGAAAGAACTGGATATTTTTATCAAAGAAACACACTTTCCCACACTTAGATCACTTTTTCATAAACAGTAGCAGTTTGTGACTGGCTAAATTTAACACAATCCTCCGTAATTGGTTTAAGCTAGTTAAAACACACATTAATTATTTAAAGTGCTCTAACATGTTTGTTTTTCATTTCTCCAAAAAAAAAGAGTGTTATTTTTTTAAATCAACGACCAAAACTACATTAGTATACCGATTTTCATTAAAATTCGCTGCTTGCCCCCAAAACGGAAGAGACCCCAATTTTGTCCATTCTTAAATGCAGAAATTAACTAAAACTACGATATATCAACTTGACGAAAATAGAGAGTAAACTATATGTATCCGGCAAGTCAAGTATTTGAAGAAAAGTTTGAAATGCCGCTTGACATCGTTAGGTTAGGATAGTGCAACTCGCCTCTCTTTAGTAATTATAGTCTTTTACTGTATCACTTTTAATTCGTCGTTCATGATCACAAAATCTTGTTAGTTTATTCTTTTGCCAAACAATAAATAAGCATAATAATCTTGGATAATGGAATAGGGGTGTCTTTGAATCATGTTCCATTGCACACTGAAACTGTTTTATTTTTCCACTTTTTTGGCACCTCCATACGCAATTAGGTACTTACATATTGGGACTACCAAACTGTTCATTATGTATTTTTGCTCTCGTCATTTTCGTTTAAACTAACGAAAATATCACAACTTAACCTAACCAATCATCAAGGGCGTACAGTTGACCTAACCGGGCATTTCATGGTTGAAAATTTCTAATGATCTGAAAAAAGGAAAGATTTTGTTAGGTTAGCTACGAAAAACAAAATAAAACGGAAAATGCCCGGTTAGGTCAACTGAATGCCCGGTTAGGTTAATTGAATGCCCTTGATGATTGGTTAGGTTAACCCTAGAATGCATAACCTGGATAAATATAACACCCGGCGGGCCTCAGAGGACCGGGTTATGCATTCTAGGGTTAAGTTGTGATATTTTCGTTAGTTTAAACGAAAATGACGAGAGCGAAAATACATAAACAGTTTGGTAGTCCCGATAATACGTAAGTATCGCAATTATTATGCACGATTCTGATCATTTTATGTTTTTTACGACATTTCTTTTGGTATTATGTTCCACTCACGTAAAAAATGCACCATCTTTTTCTGTCTACAATCTATTACGCAACTTTATTAAACTAAATTCTTCATCCATCTTTACTCTAAGTCAGTGGTTCCCAAACCCATGGTCGCGACCCAAATGAGGGTCGCGAAGGTGTTCCTGAGGGTCGCTTTGAAAACCTCCCTGTTAGAAAATCTAGAAGAGGAAGAACCATTGTTGTCCCAAGGCGATATGATAACTAAACTGATTGATGCAGCATTGCTTGTATATATTAAGTTAAGGTGTATATATATATCCATCTCATAATTGTAAGGTTAGTGAAAAATTAACTTAATTTAGAGCTAGCATTTTTGAGCTCTTGTGGCATCATTGTTTGGTCACACTGTTGGCATCATTTGGGGTTGTGGGATGTCGTACGTACAGGGTGTGGTCTTGTAGAGAGCTCTCTTGCAATTCAGTTTGGTTGTTTAGATACAAGATTGTTGCACCGTGCAATAGTCCAGGTTGCGTTGTTGTTGCAAGGTTGAGAAAGAAGACCATAAATAGTACCCTTTTTGTTTACATTAAAATTCATGTAACTAAGGTCTAAGGTAGGCCCGCATCGAGTCAGCAACCCTGAGGTTACCCTGAGGTAGGACCTAATAGGATCTCAAATCCGTAAGTTTTAATTTAGCTTAACTTGGGCTTTAGGTAGAACTTGCCCTTTAGAATTTGGCCGTTCACGGCTCAGCTGGGATTTTGAACCCGACAAATAAATAAAAATAACACGGTCCTTCAGAACCGGATTCTACCCCAAGACTGAGTCAGTGACTATTTTTCGGCAAAGTTCTGATTGTGCAAATTGTAGCCCAAGTTAGGCCTAGACGGGTTGAGTATTATTGAATTAAGGTCCCAGGGTAGAAAGTTTGGTAGCCCAATTGCGAAACTTGGCCAGTCGTCTGTCGTTGTTTTGGCCTACATTTTACCGGTTTGGTTAATTTTGGGTTATTATTGAATTAAGGTCCCAGGGTAAAAAGTTTGGTCGCCCAATTGCGAAACTTGGCCAGTCGTCTGTCGTTGTTTTGGCCTACATTTTACCGGTTTGGTTAATTTTGGGTTATTATTGAATTAAGGTCCCAGGGTAGAAAGTTTGGTCGCCCAATTGCTAAACTTGGCCAGTCGTCTGTCGTCGTTTTGGCCTACATTTTACCGGTTTGGTTAATTTTGGGTTATTATTGAATTAAGGTCCCAGGGTAGAAAGTTTGGTTGCCCAAATGCGAAACTTGGCCACTTGTCTGTCGTTGTTTTTGGCCTACATTTACCAGTTTGGTTAATTTGGTTTATTATTCGTAGGCGAAGGTTGCAGACCAGTGCGCCAGTTACTTGGGTGGAAAATTGGTATTCCATACTGGTGTTGGTTAGTACCCCACCTAGCAATTCAGTTTATTTGAAAGTAAAATTTGCGTTTGATCAGTTTGGTTAAGTATTTCTGCCAATTCAGCTCATTTGGTATTGAGCCCAAGGGTTGTTTACATTGAAGATGAGTGCATCTGAATTGAACAAATTTATAAAAAGGAGAAGCGCCTACAAAGGTCTAATTACAAAGGTCATTGCCACTATAGATTCTGCCATAGAGCAAGAGGATTTACGCTTAGTGACTTGGCCAGTCGTCTGTCGTCGTTTTGGCCTACATTTTACCGGTTTGGTTAATTTTGGGTTATTATTGAATTGAGGTCCCAGGGTAGAAAGTTTGGTTGCCCAATTGCGAAACTTGGCCACTTGTCTGTCGTTGTTTTTGGCCTACATTTACCAGTTTGGTTAATTTGGTTTATTATTCGTAGGCGAAGGTTGCAGACCAGTGCGCCAGTTACTTGGGTGGAAAATTGGTATTCCATACTGGTGTTGGTTAGTACCCCACCTAGCAATTCAGTTTATTTGAAAGTAAAATTTGCGTTTGATCAGTTTGGTTAAGTATTTCTGCCAATTCAGCTCATTTGGTATTGAGCCCAAGGGTTGTTTACATTGAAGATGAGTGCATCTGAATTGAACAAATTTATAAAAAGGAGAAGCGCCTACAAAGGTCTAATTACAAAGGTCATTGCCACTATAGATTCTGCCATAGAGCAAGAGGATTTACGCTTAGTGACTGCGCAGCTTTCCATATTAGAAACTAAAAAGGTTGCTCTAAGTGAGGTAAATGTTAAAATTGAGGCTCTTATAGAAGAGGATGAAATAGAAAATAACATATTTACTTTGAAGAGATTATTGATGATATAATTAACGTAGGCCTCCGAGCAAAAGAGTTTAGTAGCTCAGTACAGTTAGAGACCAGGTCTGATAATGAAGTTAAGGTTAACAGATCTGTAGTTCAATTACCGAGGCTTGTACTCAAAACATTTTCTGGGAGTATTCAGGAATGGCAAGGATGGGCAGACAGTTTTCAATCAGCAGTTCATTCTAGTCAAGTGTTAAGTGCCGTGGAGAAGTTTAATTATTTGCGGTCCCTCTTGGAAGGGGAGGCAGCAAAGACTATAGCAGGATTAGCATTAACAGAGGCTAATTATAATGTGGCTTGGGATATATTAAAGAAACGGTTTGGTAAGCCAGAGATCTTAATTAAAAGCCACCTCCGTGCACTTTTAGCTATACCTCCTGTTAATAATCCTAATAGTGTCAAGGAGTTACGGCAGTTATATGATGAATTTGAAATTAGAACTAGGTCCCTGGACAACTTGGGTGTAGGAATGGAAAAGTATGGTATAATGTTGGTTCCTACACTGGAGTCTAAATTGCCTAGCTCAATTTTGCTTGAATTAAGTAGGGGACACTGCAGAACATGTGTACATCTCCCTTCAGCAGATGTTAAGTCTTTTAGGCACAGAATTAGCAAGACGAGAGGGAGTTGAGTTTGCACAATGGGATGGTAAACAAGGGGACAAAGGCAGGCACAGCACCAAAGTTTCCACAAAAAGGAATAGCCCAGGTACAGTGTCAGCTCTACATGCCTCCTCTGAGAATAAATTAAAGGGAATCAAGGAATGCATATTTTGCGAAGGCAACCACAAGTCATATAAATGTGAGGTGGCTGAGGCCTTACCCTTTGAGGAGAGAAAGGACAGGGTAACTAAGTCCACAGCATGTTTTAAGTGTTTTTTGAAAGGTCAGAGCAAGGTTTTGTAAGTTTAAAATTTTGTGCAAAAAATGTCATGGTAGGCATCAGCCATTATTGTGTGAAAACACTCTTAGTAGGCCTACCCCAGAAGTAGACACATCAGTGGCACATGCCACTGCTATGCAAGGGAGTAAAAGTAAAGGGGGATTTTTTTTGTTTTTTTTGTTTCAAAGAATGACCGCTCATGGCCACCAAAAGAAAGGTGGATAGCAGAGCGAACACAGAACGAAGAGTATGGAACAACTAATGGAAATGAACAATAGACGGGGGAGCAGGAGGAGGAGGTGGGGGAAAAGCAGAAAGATCATAGCGGAGTCACAGCCGGTAAAGAAGTCGGGAGCGAAAGAGGAAGGAGAACAACCCGGTTACCGAAAAGTAGGGACCTTCAGACAGAAGAGCGCCAAGCCTATCACAAAGCCCGACGCTCTCCAAAAAGGGAAAATACTCTGCGCGCAGCGCAGAGTAAAGCGGACACTCCACCAGGAGGTGGGCAACTGTAAGTAGGACGTCACAATTGGGACATCGGGGCACCCGATCCCCGGCCATCAAATAGCCATGGGTCAGTGGGTGTGGCCAATACGGAGGCGGGCCAGAGCCACCTCCTTATGGCGCGACCGATGGAAGGAAGAGGCCCAACATCCCAACTTGGGTTTAATCTTGCAAAGTTTGTTATCCGTAGCGCCATCCCAGCGACTCTGCCACCGGGAGCGCAAAAACCTACGGAAGCCAGGGATATAATCAGAAAAAGGGAGGGACACAGGTGAAACCTGCAGTCGGCACGCGGAACGGGCAGCTCGATCGGCAGCCTCATTTCCAGCCACGTTAACATGTGCTGGGACCCAGCAAAATACCACTTCCTTGCCACCGAAAGCGACAAGAGTATGGTACAGTAGCTGGATTCGTCGGACCAGCGGGTGGACAGGGTCAAAACACTCCAGGCCATCCAGGGCACTGCGGGAATCCGAATGGATGACGAACGACCCATCCGGATGCTCCCGCACCACCTCCAGAGCGCTCAGAATGGCATAGAGCTCCGCCGTAAAAACGGAAGCCTCATCAGGGAGACGGGTACATCGGGGAGCAAGGGCAGACGACTGGGGAACAGCCGCGGATCCAACGCCCCCCGACGACCTCGAGCCATCCGTGAAGATCGCAACACATGCAGAGTGACACGCCGCATGCTGAAGGAAGAGACCGAAGCAAGGCAGAGTCCGACTCGGTCCTGCGAACGGGGCGCAACGCCCTACAGCACGCAACAGGGGTGCTCTCCCAAGGTGCAACACCCCTGAAAGAGACCGGTATAACGGATGGAGGGGGAGTGCCCATACCATCGAGGAGGGAGGTCACCGTGTCGGTGAAATACCAACCCCCATCCCGGCAGAACGCCCTCTCAACCACCTGGAACAGAGGAGAGTTGGGAAGACGGAGAATCTGGAGATAGTGCTTGGCAATGAGGAACGACCTCCGATCCTCCAAGGGAGGGATGTCGCACTCAACCTGCAGACTATCAACCGGAGAGGAGCGGAAGACGCCAGATGACATGCGCAGTCCTCTAGAGAGGACCGGATCCAGTATCCGAAGGGCCGTGCGGGAGGCGGGGCCATACACCACACTCCCATAGTCTAATTTGGACTGTACCAGGGACACGTACAAACGGAGGAGCGTCCGCCTATCCGCGCCCCATGTAGTATGCGACAGATGCCCCAGCAAATCCAGGGTACGTCTCGCGGACTCGCGCAGCCGGCGAAGGTGGGGAACCCATCTCAAACGGCTGTCGAAAACCATACCCAAGAAGAGTACTGATGGAACGAGGGCCAGAGGCTGACCCCCGAGTGTAAGGTTAAAGGCCGGGATGGCGCCGGATCCCCGTCTCCTCGACGGAAGGAAGGCCACACGAAGTTTTCGGGGAAGACAACGTAAGGCCCACCGACGACGCCCAGCGTTCAACCCGATTGACCGCGAGTTGGACTTGCCTCTCCACGAGGGGGGGACTCGTCCCCGCGGCATAGACAGCCAGATCATCTGCGTAGATGGAACAGCGCACCGAGGGCGGAAGAGCTCCCGGTAGCGCAGACATAACCAGGTTGAAGCAGGAGACGCTTAACACACACCCCTGGGGCACCCCCTCCTCCTGAACATACAGGGCAGATAGGGCCGCCCCATTACGGACGCGGAAAGTGCGACGGCAGAGGAAGTTGCGAAGAAACGTGGGCAAAAAGCCCACAAAACCGAGAGACTTCAAACGGTCCATGACAACTCCCCGACGGGTCGTGTCATAGGCCTTTTGGACGTCGAAAAAGACGGCCAGAACAAGATTCCGGCGGGAAAATGCCTCCCGTACATCATGGCCAAGGAGGAGAAGGGGGTCCAGAGTACCCCGAAATCGACGAAAACCATACTGGGTCGGGGGTATAACCCAAGCGACTCCAGTGTAAAGGAAAGTCGGACGGCCACCATCTTTTCGAGGAGCTTGCATAAGCAGCTCGTCAAAGCAATAGGCCGATAGCTCGCCACCTCCGCCGGATCCTTCCCCGGCTTAGGTATCGGGACCACAATCGCCTCCCTCCAACGGGAAGGGAACAACCCCTCAACCCACACCCGGTTGAAAAGATCCAGCAAGAAGTGCAGGGCCATCGGGTGCAAATTCCAAAAAGTCATACGGAATGTCATCAGGGCCAGGGGCGAAAGAACGACGGGTTGCCAAGGCAGCCCGAAGTTCCCGCATCGGAAAGAGATGGTAATAGGGCTCGTTCCCAGGGGGCGGGAACGTGACCTCCGATAAAGGGCGATCCGCAACTGAAGGCGAACGGGAAACCGCAGCAAAAGCACCGGCCAGCGATCAGCCACAGCAGCAGGATCCGAAAGGAAGCCGTCCCCGTCCCGAAGGACAGGGCGACTAGCAGGGACTGGCTTCCCCTCGATACTACGTACCTTCCGCCACACAGCAGCAGAAGGGGTAGATGAGGAGATGCCGGACACAAAAGCACGCCAAGAGGCCGACGGGCCAACTTGAGAGTCCGGCGGGCGAAAGCCTTCGCCCGCCGCATCTCAATCAAGTGGTCCGCGCGCCGGGTGCGGTGGAAGCGGCGCGTTGCCCTCTTCCTCTCGCACACCGCCTGGTGACATGCTGGAGTCCACCACGGGACGCTACGAGTCCGCGGGTTACGGAAGATCGAGGAATGCAGTCCTCCGCGACGCCCATCACCACCCGCTCGAAGAACTCCAAGCTCTCATCCACAGAGCCAAAGCTCAATACCGAACGGACAATGACGAACGAGCTCTGAAAGATGGCCAGTCAGCCCGCAAGGCACCACCTCGGTCGAGACGAGACGCCCGGCTGCGGACCGACCGGCTCAAGACAGACTGGGTAATGATCACTGCCATAAGAGTCCCCCAACACCTTCCACGAAAAATCGAGTAAGGCATCGAGGGACACCAAGGAGAGATCAATACAGGTAAATGAACCCGTGGGTTCGTGGAAGTAAGTAGGTTCACCGGAATTGAGGCACGCAAAGGAAAGTTCCTCCATTAAGGAGAGTAAAATACCAGCAACATTAGTCGACCGAACATCTCCCCAAGCCGGGTCGCGACTGTTGAAGTCCCCGAGGAGGAGAAACGGTCGAGGTAGTTGCAGCACCAACTCGCGAACCGCGTCGCGAGAAGGAGGGTCATGAGGAGGAATATAAACCGAGCAGGCAGTGTACTGGCGAACTAAAAAGAGCCGCACAGCCACAGCCTGCAAGGAAGTGCGAAGGGGCACACCACGCGATGGTAACGAATGATGCACGTAAATCGCCGCACCACGCCGGCGTGTGCGCTCATCCGGGGTGCAAGGGAAACCAACATAGCCAGAGAGACGAGGGAGTCCCCGCGCAGCCAGGATAGTCTCCTGGAGACAAACACAGGAAGGCCGCTCGCTCGCTCTCCAGCAGGGAGGCAAGGTTCTCCCAGTTAGCTAAAAGCCCCCTACAGTTCCAATGCAAGATGGAACTGTAAGGGGAAGCGGCATTATAAGAGGCAGAGAAAACAGCGAAATAGCCACGGACCAAGCTGAGCAGCAAACTCAACGGTCCGTAACCAGGGACGGAATCGGTTTCCCCGACTCACCCAGAACTGTGGGGGTAGGGGCCACCGACTCCGCATCTGCTGCACCCGTAGTAGAACGAGAAGTGGAGAGTAGAACAGGGAGGTCAGAGGGGGGCTCTCCCGGCGGGGGAGAGACGACGAGTCGGGCCCAGCCGAAACCCCAACTCCCCACCAGAGGGGGACCGGGGGGAACCAGCTGTTCGAGGGCTCGTCAAACCAGACAAGCACTGACGGGGGGGAGAGGAAAGGTCGACCACAGGTGGGAGAGGTAGATCCAGGAGAGAGACCCGACCACTCTCAGCAGGAGCCGGAGGGAGAGAGACTCCATGAAGGAGGGCCGGCCCCTCTCGACCGGGTCTATCATGGGAACAGAGTCAGTAATCGAGGGTGTCATGGGGCGGTGTACCTCGACCGACACCCGGACACTGGTCGGGGCACCGGGAGGTGACGCCTCACCAGCCCTCCGTATAGGGGGGGGGGGGGTCCCGAGCGGATCAGAACAGCGCGCCGCTTCCCCTCCGGTGAAGACGGGGAAGAAGGGGAAGCAGGCGAGCAGCAGTCAGGATCGGGTCGGAAGGACTCCGACTCCGACCACGGCGACGCTTCCTCCTCCCCTTCGGGGCATCCCCTCCCCACCCGGGAAACGAGTAGGCAAGGATCCAGACCCCAAGGCCGGAGGGGAGAAGGGCACTTGTAGGCAGGGAATCAGATGGGATGTCAGAAAGTGAGGCAGAGGAACAAGAAGGACCCGCGGCGCCAGGAGGACCACCAACCCCGGGACTTCCAGGGGGGGCCCACTCCGGTAGACGCCGGGGTAGCACGGGAGGGGCCCGAGGACACGCCAGAGCCAAGAGCCGCAGCGTAGGACAACCCCCGCCGCGGCTCCCGGTCACGGATCTATCGCGCGCCTCCCGCGCACTAAGGAATTCGGTAGTCCTTAAGGACCGCACCTCAAATTCAAACTTGAAAACGGGGCAGTCCCGAGAAGAGGAAGGGTGGGCCCCCGAACAGTTCGAGCACCGCGGGGGCTTCGTGCACGGGGTAGGGTGCGCAGGCCCACCGCAGCGGACACATAGCTTACCCTCACGGCGGCACGCAGAGCTAACATGGCCGAACCGGTTGCAGCCAAAGCAGCGAACCGGGTCAGGCACATATGGTCGCACCGAAAACTCATACGACCGGCGAATCACCCATGCCCCAGAACACCTGGGCCGAGGCACAAGGGAGTCAAAGGTCAGGAGCAGACGAGCGGACGGGGGTAAGAGCACCATCCCGGCGCGACGAAAAGCGGAAGACCTTCGTTACCCCCTGGGGAGCAGATCCTCCTGCAACTCGCCAACCGGGATTGACAGCGACGGGAAGCGAAAATGGTGCCTTGACAGCTATTCAATTGCGGATGGGGGAGTCACAGAAACTCTGCAACCCAAGACATCCTGCAACTGTAGAGGGACCCAGTCACCCCCGAAGAACGGGACTTCAAAAGAAAGACCCATCCTTCAAGAGGGCGGATATCATAACGACAGGGAACCCCTATCGTCTTAAGGCGCTGAAACACCCGTTCCGAGTTGCCCGGAAGGGAGCCAGCGGAAGGGCGGAGAACAAGGAACCTGTCCACCGGACAGAAATGACAGCAGAGACAGGTCCATGTGTAACGGTAAACCGAGAGTGGGCAGAGAACAAGGGCCGCGAAGACCCCGCCCTACGGCCACCACGAGTCCGGCCAGAGAGCCAGACGCCGCAGAGGACGAGAGGGGGCCATACGGCTTTGAAGGTCAATCCAGCGGAGGCAGAGGCGCTGAACGACCAGAAGTAGTAGTCTGATCCAAATCCAAGGGCGGGCCAGAGTCGTCAACAACGAGGGAGTGAAGTTTAGAATAGAACCCATAAACAGTAGTTTTACAAAAACGGCAGCCTCGGACCCAAGGCGATGCACCAGCCGCCGCTGCATCCTTCAAAGCGCAGGCCCAACGTCCCGGGTAGCCCGCCCCCCAACCTAACTGTCGTTTTAAAAACAGCAGATTGGCACTACGGAGATTTGTCCGTTAAGGGCCAAGCAACGACCCAATCCAGACGCAGCAGCGGTCCGGCGCCCGTACCGTCCCCGGAGCACGGCTCAGCCACGGAGCGATGCCCCCGGCGGGTGCAACCCGATGACCAAGCTGCAGATACAAACAGAGGGGGGGGGGATACTACGATTGACAGAGCACAGGACCGAGTCAAGACAAAGAAATTCCGGGAGAGACGGAAAAAAGGGGGAGCAAAAAAAAAAAAAAAAAAAAAAAACGCAACTAGTAACTCTTCGCCCACACCCCACGAGGAGTTGAGGAAACCTCAACAACCACGAGGTGTACGAGCCCCCTCGGCCCGGCAAGCCGGAGTACCTAATCGAGGGGGTAAAGGGGATTATTGCAAACAACTGCAGCTTATTAATTGGGAATGAGGGAGAAGCTACTGTAAGAGTGTTTGTTTGATAGTGGTAGCCAGTGGTTTTATTAGACCAGAATTTCCAGAAAATTGAAGTTTTAAAGAACTTAAGAGGAAATTTAAGAATTTCGGGTTTGGGGGTTCCGTTCAAACCGAACCAAATTTAAGAAGGTAGAAGTTCTGGTTAAAGGGTTGTTACCGCAAAGTCCCACTATCAAGGTCCAAGCTGTAGAGATTGAGGAACTTTGTGCTCAGTCACTACTTGTTTAGATATGGCATGTGTCCAAGAATTGCAAGTTAAAGGAATTAATTTGGGCAATAATAAGTTTGAGGGAACAGAAGATATTAGTCTTTTGATTGGAGCTGACTATTATTGGGACTTCATCACTGGTAATATTGTCCGTACATCTCAAGGCCCGGTAGCTATTGAAAGTAAGCTAGGCTGGATGCTACATGGTAGTTATTGCAATGAAATGGAAGTTAAGGCTCTTTTTGTTAAGATTGAGGAGAACAGCCATGGTCTGGAAGGCATTTGAAAGCGTTTTGGGAACTTGAATCTATTGGCATAAAGGACAACCAGGCAAGTACAGTGAACAATGATGTTTTAGAGCAATTTGAAAAAGGGATTGGGTTTAGAGATGGTTGCTATGAAGTTGGCCTACCATGGAAGGATTCTTGCAAACCCGGTTCAAACCTTCAGCTAGCTAATCGGAGGTTGGAGACTTCATTGTACAGGCTAAGAAAAAATGAGGAGTTGTTAATTGAATACGATGAGGCCATCCTAAGTTATGTAAGGGAGGGCTATGCTGAAAGGGTGCAACGTGAGCTGGTGAGCCAGGAGGCACATTATCTGCCACACCATGCAGTGGTACGGCGAGACAAAACTACCACCAAACTGAGGGTAGTTTTTGATGGCTCAGCCAAGGACAAAGGTGGTGTGTCCTTGAATGACTGTTTGGATGCTGGGCCAAATTTAAATGCAGATTTATTTTCCTTGTTACTGAGATTCAGGTTTGGTAGAGTAGCATTGACTGCAGATGTGAAGCAAGCCTTTTTGCGGATAAAGTTAAAACCAGAGGACAGAGATGCAGTAAGGTATCTGTGGGTGGATACGAAAGACTTGTTGGAAAATGAACCTAAGGTTCAAGCATATAGAATGAAGTCAGTGTGTTTGGCCTCAGCTCTAGTCCATTTCTGTTGGCAGCTACTATGCAGTACCATTTTAAGAAATATTCTGAAGTCTATCCTAACACTATTGAACACATAAGGAAGAATTTTTATGTTGATGATTTGCTGTGTTCCGTGGATAATACAGAAATGGCTAAACAGATATTCATGGAGGCTAGAGCTATAATGAGGAGGCTGGCATGGAGCTTAGAAAATGGCAGACCAATCATTCGCAATTACAAGAGTTTATGAGTCATTCCTATGTAGTACCTGATGCAGCAGAAAGTATTGAGGATTCTGGCATTAAGGAGTTGTGGGCAATAGATGCAAAGGTGCTAGGCATTGTTTGGCAGCAAGATGATGATTTGTTTACCTTCAATGGGAAATCTTTAGTAGAGCTGGCTGAGAATGAGACAAGGTGGACAAAATGTACAGCTCTTAGTTTAGCTTCAAAGGTCTTTGATCCTCTTGGATTCCTGGCTCCATTTGTGATAAAGTCAAAAATTTGGTTTCAGAGCCTCTGGGAAATTGGACTTGGTTGGGACCAAGAGTTACCTGATCATATGGTGGTAAGGTGGAAATACTGGTTCAAAGAATTGGCACATCTTGGAGACATTGAAATCCCAAGATGGTACTTTGGAGAGTTGAACAATAGTCCAGACAATTTGGAGCTGCACATCTTTTGTGATGCAAGTGAGGAAGCCTATGCAACTTGTATTTATATAAGAGGCGCATTGCAAGAGGAAGTAAGTTGCAGGTTGGTTGCTGCAAAGAGCAGAGTAGCACCTTTGAAAAGGCTTTCGGTTCCAAGGTTGGAATTGATGGGTGCCGTTATTGCTAGTCGGCTTGCAATTACAGTGCGAAAGTCTTTGGCCCTCTATGAAATTTCAAGCTATTATTGGACAGACTCCACTATAGTTTGGCACTGGTTAAGAAGTCAGGCAAGGAAATGGAAACCATTTGTTGCCAATAGGGTGGAGAAAATTCAAGCGCACACAGATCCCAAGCAATGGAAGCATTGTCCAGGCATCCAAAACCCCGCTGATTTACCAACACGAGGAATTTCAGTGAAAGATCTTTCACAGTCAAGTTTGTGGTGGAATGGGCCAGAGTGGCTAAAACTTGGAAGTGAAAACTGGCCTTCTAATCAGCCCATTGTAGGAGAATGCCAGGCTGAAGAAGCATGGGTGAGTGAGGTGAGAAAATGCGCTGTGAACAATTGTCAAGTTATGCAGCAGGACCCCATATTGAGGCTTGAGGACATTAGCAGTCTGAAAAGATTGTTAAGAGTGACAGCATGGGTATATAGATTTACCAACAACATTAAAGGAGAAACAAGAAGGGAAGGAATTCTGAACAGTAATGAGATTCAGCAAGCCAGGAAATACTGGGTGGTATATATGCAGAAAGAAAAATTTGGTGGAGAGAGAGAATTGCTCACCAGCCATCCATTACAGGTTCTACCAACACATTCTGCGCTCAAGGGTTTGGATGTGTTTTTGGATTAGGATTTATTGAGAGTAGGAGGTAGACTACAGTTTTCTGGGCTTCCAGAGGAGAAAAGACATCCAATTTTGCTACCTTCTGGGGGGCACTTTGTGGGCCTTTTGATCCTGGATACTCATCATAAGCTGTTACATGCGGGAGTTAGAGAAGTGATAATAGAGATTAGACAACAATTTTGGATTCCCAAAATTAGACAAGTAGGAAAAAAGGTCTTGCATAAATGTGTGGTTTGCAAGCGTTGGAGTGCAAAGCCTTATTATGAAAAGGTGGCTCCACTTCCAAGAGAACGGTGTGTCTATACTGCCCCATTTGATGTAGTGGGAGTAGACTTTGCAGGGCCAGTCTATGTGTATGAGCGAGGGGAGTCTAACAAAGGTTATATATGTCTTTTCACCTGTGCTACCACCAGAGCAATCCATTTGGAGTTGGTAAGCAACTTAAGTAGTGATGTATTTCTTTTGGCCTTTAAAAGGTTTGTGAACAGAAGGGGTTTCCCAAATAAAATCATATCGGATAATGCAAAAACCTTCAAAAAGGCTGCAAAGGAACTCCAAGAAATTTGGTCCTTGCTAAAAGAGGAAGGATTCCAATCCTACTTTTCACACCAAGGGGTACAGTGGGAGTTTATTGTTGAGAGAGCACCATGGTGGGGAGGATTTTGGGAAAGGCTAGTGAGAAGTGTAAAGTGTCCATTAAAGAAACTTTTAGCTAATGCTCATTTGAGCAAAGAAGAATTCTGCACTGTTTTATGTGAAGTAGAAGCAATGGTGAACAGTAGGCCTATCACTTTTGTTTACAACAGTAGGCAGGATGCAGAGCCATTGACACCAAATCATTTTCTTTGTGGTAAACGATTAACATCAAGCCCAGTGTGCCAGAAGACTTGCAGCCTATCCAGAGCACTCAAGGAGAGTTAACCAGACGGTTCAGGTACCTTGAAGAGCTACAAGATCAGTTATGGAAGAGTGGCAGATGGAATACTTGCCAGAACTCAATTATTACCCATCAGGCAAGGTAAAGGGCTCCAATACAAATTGTATCAAGGTGGGAGACGTGGTAATGATTGGGGATGAAAGACCAAGGCAATGCTGGAAGCTTGGCATAATTGAAGAGTTGTTTGTTGGCAAAGACAATTTAGTTAGGTCTGCACTAGTAAAGACTTCATGAGGAAAGTTAAAGAGACCTATACAAAAACTCTATGCTTTAGAAATCAGCAAAAACACAGAGAGTCAAGATGAAACATTTGAGTTACAGCCTCATGGAGAAGGCTTGGCTAACCTTGCAGGAGGTAATGACAACAATGCCTCTTCGGTGGGGAGTGTTAGAAAATCTAGAAGAGGAAGAACCATTGTTGTCCCAAGGCGATATGATAACTAAACTGATTGATGCAGCATTGCTTGTATATATTAAGTTAAGGTGTATATATATATCCATCATAATTGTAAGGTTAGTGAAAAATTAACTTAATTTAGAGCTAGCATTTTTGAGCTCTTGTGGCATCATTGTTTGGTCACACTGTTGGCATCATTTTGGGGCGCTGCGCGTTCTTTCTACTCGTTTGTGGGATGTCGTACGTACAGGGTGTGGTCTTGTAGAGAGCTCTCTTGCAATTCAGTTTGGTTGTTTAGATACAAGATTGTTGCACCGTGCAATAGTCCAGGTTGCGTTGTTGTTGCAAGGTTGAGAAAGAAGACCATAAATAGTACCCTTTTTGTTTACATTAAAATTCATGTAACTAAGGTCTAAGGTAGGCCCGCATCGAGTCAGCAACCCTGAGGTTACCCTGAGGTAGGACCTAATAGGATCTCAAATCCGTAAGTTTTAATTTAGCTTAACTTGGGCTTTAAGTAGAACTTGCCCTTTAGAATTTGGCCGTTCACGGCTCAGCTGGGATTTTGAACCCGACAAATAAATAAAATAACACTCCCGTATTCGAAATTTTGGACCCAACTTAAGGATAAGCCCATTCTGACTCGGGAGGCTGAAAAAGCTCTTCTCCCTTTTCCAACAATATATCGCTGTGAACAAGGATTTTCAGGTCTTGTTGTAATCAAGACTAAAGCAAGGAACCGCGTGGATCCTCAGCATGACTTGCGTTGTGCTCTGTCCATCAACATAAAACCAAACTTAGAGGAGCTTACCCACAAAATGAAGCAGTATCATGGTAGCCACTGAGAGAATCTTTGATTGTGTAATAAAGTCTCATTTTCATGTAAATTTGTTTTTCATTTTGTCCAATTAAAAACTCTGAAATTCATTGTGTTGGTAATTAATTCAATCAAACTATATGAATATAAACACAACGTATCAAAATGATTGGTCATCAACACTGCATGTACCAGCGTTTAGGGGGGTCGCCAGGCCAGGACAATATTGTATTCAGGGTCGCCACCAAAAAAGTTTGGGAACCACTGCTCTAAGTGAATGATATCTTAACTTAAGCTCTAGCCTAGAAGCTTATGAAAAGGATATTGTATACTTTCGGTATAAGATATCGTACCATTTTTGTAGATGTATTGCATTTGTTTAGGCTATAGGTGGGTATAATTTACTTTCCATTTTAGTTGGTTAGGGTTTCTACCTCTTAGTTTGGTCAAAATGCATAAAGTGACATGGCCTGCCCCGGCAATGGAGACGTTTATATGATGTATTTTTAGTCGCTCTTTCTTAATATGTTATCCGTTTCCTGTGCAAATACAAGATTATAGAAAAAATTACAAGTTACATTTTTATAGTGAATCGCATCTTCTGAACTGGTAATTTCGCATACCCCTTCATAAGTTTGGTTAATATGTTTTAAATGACATGGGCTGGACCTGTAAATCAAAATAACTTCTTATGAGGTAGTTCATATGTAGAATTCGGACCCCAACTTTCCCCTAATGGAGAATACAGACCCCAACTTTCCCCTAATGGAGAATACAGACCCCAACTTTCCCCTAATGGAGAATACAGACCCCAACTTTCCCCTAATGGAGAATACAGACCCCAACTTTCCCCTAATGGAGAATACAGACCCCAACTTTCCCCTAATGGAGAATACAGACCCCAACTTTCCCCTAATGGAGAATACAGACCCCAACTTTCCCCTAATGGAGAATACAGACCCCAACTTTCCCCTAATGGAGAATACAGACCCCAACTTTCCCCTAATGGAGAATACAGACCCAACTTTCCCCTAATGGAGAATACAGACCCCAACTTTCCCCTAATGGAGAATACAGACCCCAACTTTCCCCTAATGGAGAATACAGACCCCAACTTTCCCCTAATGGAGAATACAGACCCCAACTTTCCCCTAATGGAGAATACAGACCCCAACTTTCCCCTAATGGAGAATACAGACCCCAACTTTCCCCTAATGGAGAATACAGACCCCCAACTTTCCCCTAATGGAGAATACAGACCCCAACTTTCCCCTAATGGAGAATACAGACCCCAACTTTCCCCTAATGGAGAATACAGACCCCAACTTTCCCCTAATGGAGAATACAGACCCCAACTTTCCCTAATGGAGAATACAGACCCCAACTTTCCCCTAATGGAGAATACAGGCCCCAACTTTCCCCTAATGGAGAATACAGGCCCCAACTTTCCCCTAATGGAGAATACAGGCCCCAACTTTCCCCTAATGGAGAATACAGGCCCCAACTTTCCCCTAATGGAGAATACAGGCCCCAACTTTCCCTAATGGAGAATACAGCCCCAACTTTCCCCTAATGGAGAATACAGGCCCCAACTTTCCCCTAATGGAGAATACAGGCCCCAACTTTCCCCTAATGGAGAATACAGGCCCCAACTTTCCCTAATGGAGAATACAGGCCCCAACTTTCCCCTAATGGAGAATACAGGCCCCAACTTTCCCCTAATGGAGAATACAGGCCCCAACTTTCCCCTAATGGAGAATACAGGCCCCAACTTTCCCCTAATGGAGAATACAGGCCCCAACTTTCCCCTAATGGAGAATACAGGCCCCAACTTTCCCCTAATGGAGAATACAGGCCCCAACTTTCCCCTAATGGAGAATACAGGCCCCAACTTTCCCCTAATGGAGAATACAGGCCCCAACTTTCCCCTAATGGAGAATACAGGCCCCAACTTTCCCCTAATGGAGAATACAGGCCCCAACTTTCCCTAATGGAGAATACAGGCCCCAACTTTCCCCTAATGGAGAATACAGGCCCCAACTTTCCCCTAATGGAGAATACAGGCCCCAACTTTCCCCTAATGGAGAATACAGGCCCCAACTTTCCCCTAATGGAGAATACAGGCCCCAACTTTCCCCTAATGGAGAATACAGGCCCCAACTTTCCCTAATGGAGAATACAGGCCCCAACTTTCCCTAATGGAGAATACAGGCCCCAACTTTCCCCTAATGGAGAATACAGGCCCAACTTTCCCCTAATGGAGAATACAGGCCCCAACTTTCCCCTAATGGAGAATACAGGCCCCAAACTTTCCCCTAATGGAGAATACAGGCCCCAACTTTCCCCTAATGGAGAATACAGGCCCCAACTTTCCCCTAATGGAGAATACAGGCCCCAACTTTCCCCTAATGGAGAATACAGGCCCCAACTTTCCCCTAATGGAGAATACAGGCCCCAACTTTCCCCTAATGGAGAATACAGGCCCCAACTTTCCCCTAATGGAGAATACAGGCCCCAACTTTCCCTAATGGAGAATACAGGCCCCAACTTTCCCCTAATGGAGAATACAGGCCCCAACTTTCCCCTAATGGAGAATACAGGCCCCAACTTTCCCCTAATGGAGAATACAGGCCCCAACTTTCCCCTAATGGAGAATACAGGCCCCAACTTTCCCCTAATGGAGAATACAGACCCCAACTTTCCCCTAATGGAGAATACAGACCCCAACTTTCCCCTAATGGAGAATACAGACCCCAACTTTCCCCTAATGGAGAATACAGACCCCAACTTTCCCCTAATGGAGAATCCAGACCCCAACTTTCCCCTAATGGAGAATCCAGACCCCAACTTTCCCCTAATGGAGAATCCAGACCCCAACTTTCCCCTAATGGAGAATCCAGACCCCAACTTTCCCCTAATGGAGAATCCAGACCCCAACTTTCCCCTAATGGAGAATCCAGACCCCAACTTTCCCCTAATGGAGAATCCAGACCCCACTTTCCCCTAATGGAGAATCCAGACCCCAACTTTCCCCTAATGGAGAATCCAGACCCCAACTTTCCCCTAATGGAGAATCCAGACCCCAACTTTCCCCTAATGGAGAATCCAGACCCAACTTTCCCCTAATGGAGAATCCAGACCCCAACTTTCCCCTAATGGAGAATCCAGACCCCAACTTTCCCCTAATGGAGAATCCAGACCCCAACTTTCCCCTAATGGAGAATCCAGACCCCAACTTTCCCCTAATGGAGAATCCAGACCCCAACTTTCCCTAATGGAGAATCCAGACCCCAACTTTCCCCTAATGGAGAATCCAGACCCCAACTTTCCCCTAATGGAGAATCCAGACCCCAACTTTCCCCTAATGGAGAATCCAGACCCCAACTTTCCCCTAATGGAGAATCCAGACCCCAACTTTCCCCTAATGGAGAATCCAGACCCCAACTTTCCCTAATGGAGAATCCAGACCCCAACTTTCCCCTAATGGAGAATCCAGACCCCAACTTTCCCCTAATGGAGAATCCAGACCCCAACTTTCCCCTAATGGAGAATCCAGACCCCAACTTTCCCCTAATGGAGAATCCAGACCCAACTTTCCCCTAATGGAGAATCCAGACCCCAACTTTCCCTAATGGAGAATCCAGACCCCAACTTTCCCCTAATGGAGAATCCAGACCCCAACTTTCCCCTAATGGAGAATCCAGACCCCAACTTTCCCCTAATGGAGAATCCAGACCCCAACTTTCCCCTAATGGAGAATCCAGACCCCAACTTTCCCCTAATGGAGAATCCAGACCCCAACTTTCCCCTAATGGAGAATCCAGACCCCAACTTTCCCCTAATGGAGAATCCAGACCCCAACTTTCCCCTAATGGAGAATCCAGACCCCAACTTTCCCCTAATGGAGAATCCAGACCCCAACTTTCCCCTAATGGAGAATCCAGACCCCAACTTTCCCCTAATGGAGAATCCAGACCCAACTTTCCCCTAATGGAGAATCCAGACCCCAACTTTCCCCTAATGGAGAATCCAGACCCCAACTTTCCCCTAATGGAGAATCCAGACCCAACTTTCCCCTAATGGAGAATCCAGACCCCAACTTTCCCCTAATGGAGAATCCAGACCCCAACTTTCCCCTAATGGAGAATCCAGACCCCAACTTTCCCCTAATGGAGAATCCAGACCCCAACTTTCCCCTAATGGAGAATCCAGACCCCAACTTTCCCCTAATGGAGAATCCAGACCCCAACTTTCCCCTAATGGAGAATCCAGACCCCAACTTTCCCCTAATGGAGAATCCAGACCCCAACTTTCCCCTAATGGAGAATCCAGACCCCAACTTTCCCCTAATGGAGAATCCAGACCCCAACTTTCCCCTAATGGAGAATCCAGACCCCAACTTTCCCCTAATGGAGAATCCAGACCCCAACTTTCCCCTAATGGAGAATCCAGACCCAACTTTCCCCTAATGGAGAATCCAGACCCCAACTTTCCCCTAATGGAGAATCCAGACCCCAACTTTCCCCTAATGGAGAATCCAGACCCCAACTTCCCCTAATGGAGAATCCAGACCCCAACTTTCCCCTAATGTAGAATCCAGACCCCAACTTTCCCTAATGGAGAATCCAGACCCCAACTTTCCCCTAATGGAGAATCCAGACCCCAACTTTCCCCTAATGTAGAATCCAGACCCCAACTTTCCCCTAATGTAGAATCCAGACCCCAACTTTCCCCTAATGTAGAATCCAGACCCCAACTTTCCCCTAATGTAGAATCCAGACCCCAACTTTCCCCTAATGTAGAATCCAGACCCCAACTTTCCCCTAATGTAGAATCCAGACCCCAACTTTCCCCTAATGTAGAATCCAGACCCAACTTTCCCCTAATGTAGAATCCAGACCCCAACTTTCCCCTAATGTATAGATTACACTGGTATGCATCAATTTTGCTGTCAAGGGTTTTGTAAGGGATTCTTATAGAGTTTTTCCTGCTGATTTCGAATCTGCAATCCGTTTTTCTCAATCAGCTCAGGTTATCCGGCTATGGCCTCATAAGTAAAATAGAATTTTTCTTGATTTTGTCAAAGCGGAATTGGAACAGTAACATCTATCATCACTTGTTTCACTGTATAATATCTTTTTTTACTTTTCAGGCATATAGATAAAATATTTCATAATGAATAGAGCGTGTAAAAATGATCCCAATAGATTCTGCTACATATGTGGGACGGTTACCATGCCAAATAACCAGTCCCAAATCACTAAATTTGTGAAAACAATGTATAGAGCATACTTTGGAATTAAGCTAGGGGACCAGGACAAAAATTTCGCCCCTCATATGTGCTGCAAGACGTGCATTGAAAATTTGAGAAGATGGAGCAAAGGCAGAGCGAAATCTTTGCCTTTTGGAATTCCCATGATTTGGAGAGAAGGAAAGGATCACGTGACAGATTGCTATTTCTGCATGACAAACCTCCAAGGTGGGCTTATAAATTTATTTTTCTTAAATATTTGAAATCCTCGTATGAAACTTGACATAATATTCACCATATATAGCATAATATTCACCATAATGGTAATCACACTTTACATAACATATTGTTATAGAAAATACATTTACACATACATATTGTTATACAAGTTACATTTACATATACAATGATTGTATATTTTCTTTCTTTTTCATTCATATTGTCCCCGAAGGGACAATATGAATGAAAAAGAAAGAAAATATACAGACTCCATCGACCTATTTCATATCTTACAGACCGCAGCCTTCCCTCACGAGCCGCCACTGTCTGAATGCTTCTTCTATTCATATGCAAGTTTTATATCCATGTTTCTGTGTTTCTATTTTCAGGAGTTAACAAGAAGAATAAACACATTGTTGTATACCCTGACATTCCTTTGCTATGAAACTGTACCCGATGGTCCTGGAATTCCAATACCCGACCCACCTCAAACCCTGGACTTCGATGATTCTGATGATGAATCAATGACCATGCCAATGACCAGTCCCAGTCGTATATGCCTCAAAATACCGCTTCAAATGAGCCGAGGCCTCTCAACCAGGCCAAACTTAATGATCTTACCAGGATTTAGGACTTCCCAAATTAGCTGCCGAGATCTTGGGCTCACGACTTCGAGAGGACAACTTGCTGGCTCCGGGAACAACATTCTCCTGGTATAGGAAACGAGAGGAAGAATTCCGCAAGTTTTTGCAGTGCACGAAAATACCTCTTCCTTAGTGTACTGCTGCAATGTTGAGGGGCTAATCGAATCCTTGGGCTGCCATATAACGCATCAGAATGGAGGCTATTTATAGACTCGTCTAAACGAAGTTTGAAAGCAGTACTTCTCAACATTGGGAATAGGGTTGCATCAGTCCCTGTAGCACATTCCGTACAACTTACTGAGAGCTACGATAACATGAAAATTTTACTGGATGCTCTCGTATACGACCAACATAACTGGAGGATCTGTGGAGATTTGAAGGTAATACTAATATCATAAGTAACTATTGCTATTGACTATGTTGTTTTTCCAAAGGTTATTTGAGAGCGTATAAGAACACTTAACTTCCCCACAGAAGTGATACAGTCCAATGCATAGATTTTTTTATCTGATAGAACAAATTCTCTAAATTCTTTAAATATTTTCATTTTTTTTCAGATTGTGGCATTTGTATTGGGAATGCAAGGGGGATACACGAAATACCCATGTTTCCTCTGCAAATGGGATAGCCGAGCGGATGAGAAGCACTATGCACAGCGTGAATGGGCATCCAGAGAGAATTTTGAACCTGGGTCGCATAATGTCGTTTCAGTGCCCCTTGTACCACCAACAAAAATTTTGCTCTCACCACTTCATGTTAAGCTGGGCTTGATGAAAAATTTCATCAAATCAATGAATAAGGAGGGTTCAGCATTCCGATATCTCTAGAGTAAATTTCCTCATATATCTGATGCTAAACTAAATGCTGGGGTTTTTGATGGTCCTCAAATTCGAACTTTGATCAAGGATACTCAGTTCGAAAACGCAATGACTCCAACTGAGAAGAATGCCTGGCAGGCATTCAAATCAGTTGTCACTGATTTTCTTGGCAAGCGTAGAAGTCCAGAATACGAGTCCGTTGTCGAAAACTTGATGGAAGCTTTCAAAGCTCATGGGTCGCGCATGTCCATAAAAATGCACTTTTTGTGGTCCCACTTGGACTATTTTCCTGAAAATTGCGGGGATTATAGTGAGGAACAGGGTGAACGATTTCACCAAGATATCAAAATAATGGAAGAGAGGTACCAGGGAAACTGGGATATTAATATGCTGGCGGACTATTGCTGGTGTTTGAAGCGAGACGCCCGAAGAAAAACACAGACGGAAAGCCAAAAAAACTTCATTCCTTCCTCAATAAACTTTTTTCCATATTCATTGTATGAATAAAAGTATTTATTCACACAATGTTTTCATTTTTCACGAGTGTTCTTGTAATATTACTCGTATCTACAGTGTTTAAGCTAAAAAAATCAATAAATTTGGGGATAAAATTGGACTTATAATAAATGGCCAATGGAGAAAAAACCTGACCTGATTGAGGAAAACCAATGTCATTTTCGAATTCAGCATGGTCGAATTATATAATATGAGTTGAAAAAACCCTCACAGCAGACAAAAAATTTCATATGCATACCAGTGTTATAGAAGCCAGACCCCAAACGAATTGTATAAGGACATCAATAAACAATTTAAAGGTTCATAGAAAATTTTATTATTATCACAAATAAAAACCATTAAAATCACACAATTGTAAAATCTTATATCAAATGTAGAATTCGGACCCCAGCCTTCTTTAGTTAGCTTTATAAGGCTAACTAACGAAAATATCACAACCTAACCTAACCTAACCAATCGTTAGGTTAACTGTACGCCCTTGACGATTGGTTAGGTTAGGTCATGATATTTTCGTTAGTTAGCCTTATAAAGCTAACTAAAGAAGGCTGGGGTCCGAATTCTACATTTGATCCAATCTTATTAGTGAAAGTTTAATTAAAAGGATATTGTGAAAAAATGGTATCACAAAATTGGAAAAACGTATTGTTTATGTGTCTTTCATGCCACATAAATTCGTCTAAGTATGAATTTAAGTGTGATCTCCTACATCCATGTGTAGTGAATACTCTTATTTTAGTTTCAAGATAAATGTTAATTTTACCGTCTTGAATTTCGGAATAGCTATAAATTCATTTTAAATTAGTTACCCCATCATAATTCAATTGTGAACCACATTAATACTAATTTTATGTATACTATATTATTTTATTGTATGTAAACATAATTAATTATATATCACAATTGTCAGTTAATTATTTATATTCAAATATTTATTTTAATCTAATACCATGTAATAAATAATAGAAAACCAATGGTTATATTTTCCACCTTTGGTACTGTCGCAGTTTCGCCTAACGGACTCAATACGGCTAGTGAGATAATCACTGGTTGGCACTTAACTAGCGGCAGTGCTTATGGCTACATCATCCAGGTTAACCTATACCGGATAGATGCGCTACGGTCCCAAGCCGTAGCTTGCCTAGGCCAACGACGACGACGTAAACCAACAATTGGTGACCCCGGAGCTGGATTACCCCTTTTACCCGAACGACTAGGATTAGACTGTAACGTCGTTCGTGCCCATCACCCCCTTCACCCGAACGACTAGGACTAGACTGTAATGTCGTTCGTGCCCATCACCCCCTTCACCCGAGCGACTAGGACCAGACTGTAATGTCGCTCGTGCCCTCTGCCCCTCACCCCTGCCCGTGCGCTCTATGCCTGCGCTCGTCTCAACCTCCACTCCTTCGTTGGTAACTTGTCGTCTTGCTTGTACGTCAGCAAGCATAGGAGAAGATGCCTGACGACGCTGGTGCCATCTCCCACTTGAGCGTAAAGCTCCCCGTATTCTGGCCGGGTGATCCATTTATTTGGTTCCACCAAGTGGAATCACAATTCAACTTGGGAAGGATCACCGCTAGAAGGACGAAATACGATCATGTTTTGTCCTCTCTACCAGCGAGCGTCATCTCTGAAGTCCGTGACGTCATCGTATCTACTTCCACGAGTGAGGACCCATACAACGATCTGAAGTCTGCCATCCTGTGCCGCACCACTGTCTCCGAGCGTGAGAAACTACATCAGTTAATCTCAAAAGAAGAACTTGGAGACCGTAAGCCCACTCAAATGCTGAGGGCTATGCAGTGCGCTCTAGGCGAACGCGCACAAACCTTCGATAAGGACATCTTTAGACAGTTGTTCTTGCAGAAACTTCCTCCATCAACTCAGCGTGTCTTGGCCACTATGGATCCTGCTACTCCAGTTGATAAACTAGCAGAAACTGCCGACAAAGTAGTGGAGATTGACACAGCTCCGGTCAACAACGTGAACACACAATCGGAACTGGAGTTGAAAGTGAAAGAGTTAAGTCAACAACTCAACCACGTTTGTTCTCTGCTACAAAATCAACGACAAAGAAGCCATTCTCGGTCAAGATTTACGAAGAGGCATCGTTCGAGTTCGGGGAAGATCTGCTTCTACCACTCGAAATTTGGAAAGAAGGCTAGGAAGTGCATCTCCCTTGCAATTTTTCGTCGGAAAACCCCAGCAGCGAGTCCTAATGGCGTCTAGTACTCGCACTGCCAACCTGTTATTCATAAAGGACAGGAACTCTGGTGTCAATTTCTTGATCGATACCGGAGCGTCAGTCAGTGTATTCCCTCAAAAATCTGGTCATACGCACTCGGAATCTCCGCCTCTATACGCTGCTAACGGTTCACGCATACCCACGTACGGTACTCAGTCGCGTGAACTAAACTTGGGCCTTCACCGATCCTTCAAGTGGATTTTCATCTGTGCTCAAGTGCAGCATCCCATAATCGGCGCTGACTTCCTCCAGCATTTCAAACTCCTGGTGGATCTTGACAAGCGACGCTTATGCGACCAGGCCACACTGCTTTCTGTTCTTGCCAAACAGGTTGCCCTTCCGGACGCCTCGAACTCTGCACTTTCCCTCGTTCCCCTAATTCCATGTACCAGTGCCTTTTCCAGCGATATCCAGGAATTCTTCAACCTATGCAGATGGGTGATACCATTAAGCACACCATTACCCATCACATCACAACAAAAGGTCCCCCTGTGTTTGCAAAACCCAGACGTCTTGCCCCGGACAAACTGAAAGCTGCCAAATCGGAATTCCAGCTTATGATAGATCTTGGGATAATAAGACCTTCCAAAAGCAGTTGGTCCTCTCCCCTACACCTGGTCCAGAAGAAGTCAGGAGACTGGAGACCATGTGGGGATTACCGGTTTTTGAATTCGACAACCATCCCGGACCGATATCCGGTACCAAATGTCCAAGACTTTACTTCTCTTCTCCACGGCAAATCTATCTTCAGTAAAATAGATCTCGTTAAGGCTTTCCACACATTCCCGTAGAGCCTTCGGATATTCCCAAGACTGCAGTTTGTACACCATTTGGGTTATTCGAATTTTTGAAGATGCCGTTCGGGCTACGGAATGCTGCGCAAACCTTTCAGAGGTTTATAGATGAGGTCACCAGAGGCTTAGACTTTGTTTATGCCTACATCGATGATTTGCTTGTGGCCAGCTCAACGGAAGAGGAACATAAGGAACATCTTTCACTCCTCTTTCAACGCTTAGAACAATACGGTGTTACTATTAATGCATCTAAGTGTGTGTTTGCACAGCCAACCTTGGAATTTCTTGGTCACACGACGATTTCGCAGCACGGAATTACCCCCCTTCAGGACAAGTGTGAAGTGATAAAAAATTACCCTATGCCAAATAATCAGCGTGAGTTACGTCGGTTTCTAGGTTTGGTCAATTATTACCACAAGTTCATTAAAAACTGTGCCAGTGTTCTTGCTCCTCTACACGCTATGATCACACACAAACGCAAGTAACGAAATTGGTATGGTGTAGCGATAGTTTACAGGCGTTCGACAATGCCAAAAATGCTATCAATAGTGCATTGTCTCTGTCATTTCCTATCAGTGATGCCCCCCTAACTCTGACGGTCGATGCATCAGATGTTGCGATCGGTGGAGTGTTGGAACAAACCATTAACGGTCAACAAGCACCCATCGCGTTTTACTCGAAAAAGCTGCAGCCAGCCCAAACGCGTTATAGTGCTTTCGGACGTGAACTTCTTGCTATTTACTTAAACGTGAAGCATTTTCAACATTTCCTTGAAGGCCGAGAGTTTTGTGTTTTTACCGACCACAAACCTTTGATCACTGTCTTCAATAAAAACAGCTGTAACCACTCTCCCAGAGTCATCAGGCAACTCGATTATATCTCGCAATTTACCACAGATATCCGCCACATCAAAGGTGTCTTGAACACTCCAGCGGATGCACTTTCAAGAATAGAGATTACTTCTGTTACCCTCAGCTCTACACTGTGGAATGCTATTGCACAGGATCAAGATAAGGATACGGAACTACAAGACCTGCTCAGAGAAGACTCCACTCACTCACTTTCCCTCAAGAAATGAGTATGCCAGGATTGTCTGTGCCCCTCTATTGCGAACGTATCAACAGCTGCTATTCGCCCTTATGTCCTCCATGTCACAGAAAAGCAGTCTTCACGGATCTTCATAAGCCCTCCCATCCTGGTATCCGTGCTTCGCACACCTGGTTACCTCTCGCTTTGTTTGGCCCTCGATGCGGAAGGATGTCAAACATTGGACCAAAACGTGCCTTGCCTGCCAGCGTGCCAAAGTCCAAAGGCACACCAGGTCCCCCTTTGACGCATTTCCGCCCCATCCCAGCGATTTGAGGTAATTCATGTAGACATTGTTGGCCCTCTTCCAGTGATTCAGGCAACGTTATCTGCTCACCTGTCTCGACCGCTTTCCAGATGGCCTGAAGCCATCCCACTTCCTGATATCCAAGCGGACACTGTTGCAAGAGCCTTTCTTCATGGATGGGTATCAAGATTTGGATTGCCGACAAAAGTCATCACTGACCAAGGTCGCCAATTTGAGTCTTCGCTTTGGAAGAAGTTTACCAGCTTGTTGGGTACAGTACATGCGCATACCTGTGCGTATCATCCGCAGCTAACGGCCTCGTCGAACGCTTCCATCGCCAGCTGAAGTCATCCCTTATGTGTCACGAAGACTCCCATTGGATGGATAAGCCTTCCACTCGTGTTGCTTGGTATTCGCTCTGCATTTAAGTGATCTGAAGACTACAGCGGCTGAACTAGTCTATGGAACAACACTGCGGCTACCAGGTGGCTACTTCACTGCAGGGGATAAGTCATGTGATCCTACGGAATTCGCTCAAACACTTTCCTCTCACATGCAGTCCCTTCAGCCTGTTCCCCCTCGATTGACTAGCCAACAGAACATCTTTGTTTCCCAGCCCTCCAGTCTTGCACCCACGTTTTCGTTCGTGTACCTGTCCCAAAACGGCCTCTCCAATGTCCATATGACGGACCCTATGAAGTTCTCCGACGTACGCGCAAATCATTTCTCATCCAGCGCGGTTCCAAGGTCGACAAGGTTTCTATCGATCGTCTTAAGCCTGCGTTTTTGGAATCAACCTTAAGTGAGGTACATGTAGCTACCAAAAAGGTCCAGAGGAAATCAGTGTCGTTCGGAACTCTTTGAACTTCCTCTCTGGTGGGGGAGTGTGTAGTGAATACTCTTATTTTAGTTTCAAGATAAATGTTAATTTTACCGTCTTGAATTTCGGAATAGCTATAAATTCATTTTAAATTAGTTACCCCATTATAATTCAATTGTGAACCACATTAATACTAATTTTATGTATACTATATTATTTTATTGTATGTAAACATAATTAATTATATATCACAATTGTCAGTTAATTATTTATTTCAAATTTTTTTTAATCTAATACCATGTAATAAATAATAGAAAACCAATGGTTATATTTTCCACCTTTGGTACTGTCGCAGTTTCGCCTAACGGACTCAATACGGCTAGTGAGATAATCACTGGTTGGCACTTAACTAGCGGCAGTGCTTATGGCTACATCATCCAGGTTAACCTATACCGGATAGATGCGCTACGGTCCCAAGCCGTAGCTTGCCTAGGCCAACGACGACGACGTAAACCAACACATGCATTGATTTAATAAAACTTTTTTGGCGACTCAAATAGTTAAAGAGTAGCTTAAACAAGCCAAATGGAGAATACAGACCCCAACCTTCCGCTAATGTAGAATTCGGACCCCAACCTTCAACTTCAACTCAGCCCGGCAGAGCTGGGCACTTGCGTTTTTTTTTGCGGTACTGCGGTACTACCGTGTTGGTCGGTACCGCGGAAAGTACCGCGGGAAATTTGAATGCGGTAGCGGTACTGCTGTACTTTCAGCGATCCTTTGCGGTACTGCGTTATGCGGTACCGGTTTGGTAGTGCGGTAGTAGTACCGCAGTACCGCAAAAAAACGCGCAAAAAAACGCAAGTGCCCAGCTCTGCGAGTTGAACCTTGGTAGGGGTCCGAATTCTACATATGATCCGGTAGTTTTAGTCGCTTTATTCAAATTTGTCACTCATTTTTTGTGCAAACTATTGAAGAAAAATAATAATAATAATAATGTAAATATATATATATTTAGTGTATTTGTAGTCGGGGCTGGTATGACGTCATGTTACTCTGCGACTTAATTAGTTTGTTGGTTTCTGTTCTGGCTATTTTATTTTCTAATTGGATTCAGTTTGGTCGTTTGTGATAGAATTATGACGTGCCGTTCGTGTGGTTTCGACTTTGAGAACTTGATTCGTCATGTGCCCTAGATGATAATACGAAAAGATCAGGAAATATTTAGGTGAAATAACCAATATTAACCTGTTAGGTTAATTGAATGTCCGGTCAGGTCAACTGTACGCCCTTGATGATTGGTTAGGTTAATTCGTGATATTTTCGTTAGTTTAAACGAAAATGACGAGCAAACTTTTCTGGTTAATTTTGAGGTGTTTTGCACGTTTCCTGTGGTAATGCGTCGTTTACGAAATCTCGTAACATGAACATATTAGGTTATGCTTTATTGTATAAAATGTAGTAAAAAAATACATTTTTCAAGTGTATTTTGGTGTGCTTTGTTCGAATATGACCTTCATTTCTTGCGCAAATGAACAGAAATACAGTTGTCATTGCATGGCCCAAACACGTATTTCTTTTCATTTGCACAGGAAATGAAGGTTATATTTGAACAGAGCACACCAAAATACACTAGAAAAATGTATTTTTTAATTCAACTTCAGGCCGTCATTTTCTGCATAATGACTGAAAACTTTTTGGGATCGTCCATAAATGATGTCACGCAAAATTTCAAATTTTTAGACCCCCGCTCCCCCTTGTCACAAATAGTCAAAATTTTGAACCCTCCCTCCCCCATGTCACGGTCACAAACTATATGCAAAATTGTGGAAACAATCGTGAAATAACATTTATTTAAAAATTCATTCAAATAGTAGCTTAAGTTTACTTTATTATGAACTATTATGAAACCGGATCTACAAAATAAAAAGAATGATCAACTGTACCGTCGCTTAACAATGGCACTTGAGAGATGCATATCAACTTATACACAGACCCAGTGCCCTTGATTATAAGTGTACCGGCAAACAAACTGTATATTGAATAATCCAATTGCAGGTTTTTTTAATATTCCTCGCATAAAAGAAACATTAAAATTAAAAAATAAATCATCATATGAATAAACAAATTTACAACAATATATTTGGCAAAAAAGTAACAACACACCTCACTAATAAAGCGATGTTTCCGAAGACTGGTAATTTTTATTTTTTGTTTGTTAATATCTAGCAATGCAAGCAGCCAGATGTATGAAAATTTACGTTTTTCAACTACAGTACATAATATTATACTTGTCGACAAAAAGAAGCCTATCAATATTTTAGTTTTTACATTAAACTTTTCAAAATGTCAACATAAAAAAAAAATTTCATGTCACAAAAAATTTTAGACCCCCCTCCCCTCTGTCACAAAATTACAGACCCCACCTGAAAGCGTGACATCATTTATGGACGCCCCCTTTCTTCCATCATCATCACTGTCTAAATTTATAAAAATTCTTGTATACAATAATCTTATATAAATACATTAATAATAATAAAAATGGTATGAATCTCTTAAACCGTCAAAAAATTAAAATTCGAAAAACAGGAAAAGGTTTGTACTTAATGTGACTCTTAATTTTTAAAAAGAGGTAGACTATTGTTTTCACTTCCAGGTAGGTTTTGGCAATAACTGAACAGTAACTATGAAACTGACGAGAGACGTTGATCGAACGATAGTTAAATCAAAACTGAAACTGTTTTTGTTCAAGGTGGATTCTTGAATGAGGATGTCGTTTGAGTGGTTGGTGTCAAGGGCGTAACGAAAGTAAAAAAGTTCGGGCGGCGGGGGGGGACGAACACAATCCTATTGTTAGAAGCACTCATTATCTATGGGAGTAATTATAAAAGTTGTCCCCCTCAATTTTTATTTTGTGGGTTTGCATTATGCATTCAGAGTTGCCAACATGAATATTGAAAAAGCAGGAAATCAAGGACGAGAACATGGTATTTCGGACAAAAAAACAGTATAATTCAAGGTTTTATTGAAAACCACCAACATATTATAGTACATAATAACATACACAAACATTACTTTTCGTGTGTGTTCTTTTGTTCTCAGTAGCTGCTAAGAGCATTCCGCAAACTACAAAATCAAACTTGAAAAATTACTCTTCAAGTGTTCTGTAACACTGCTCTTTAATGATAGTTGCAAACTGTTCATTTTAGATCATTGTCTATTGCAGTTTCGATTTTTTTAAAGGTTTATTTTGAATGAAATAAATATTTTAAGATGTCGGAATTTATCATGAAAAATTGGGAACATGGAATTTGATAGGAAAAATTGGGAAAATTCCGAGAAAACAGAATAGTTGGCATGCGTGTTCAAGTGTATTGTGTATTTTATATATATATATACAGGGGTTAGACAAAATAATATGAACATCTTGATAAGTGGCGGTTTTTATTCTTAATATGGAGTTGGTCCTCCTTTAGCGGCAATAACAGCTGCAATGCGTCGGGGAATTGATTCATACAGCTTTTGAACAGTGGCTAGAGGAATCCTGAGCCATTCTTCGAGCAAACCCTGCTCCAGTTCCTCCAAAGACGCCGGCGGTGGGAATCGGCTTCTGACCTGCTGCTCCAACTGACACCACAGATGCTCGATAATGTTAAGATCCGGGGATTGTGGAGGCCAATCCAAGCGTTCTACTTCACTAACATGCTCTTCAAACCAGTTTTTAACGACTCCAGCGGTGTGGATTGGTGCATTATCATCCTGGAAGACGGCGCCGCCATTGGGAAACAGCGTTTGGACCATGGGATGGACCTGGTCAGCCAATATTGACAGATAGACCTGGGCGTTAACCCTACCATGCAGTACTACAGCTGGGCCAAGAGTATTCCACGATATTGCTGCCCAAACCATCACAGATCCGCCTCCATGCTTAACGGTTGGGTCAGGCAGTCGGGGTCATAAGCATCTTTAGGCTGTCTCCAGACGTAAACTCGACCGGAACATGGAAATAGCGTAAAGGAGGATTCGTCAGAGTAGACTACATTCTTCCACCGGTCCATCGACCAATTCTTATGGTCATTACACCATTTTCTGCGCGCGCTCAATGTTGATGTGCGAAAGGAAGGGTTTGGCAATTGCAGCCCTCCCATGGTATCCAGCTCCATGGAGCTCGCGACGTACAGTTCTGGTCGATACCGGGCTTGCAAGATGCTGGTTAAGCTCTGCAGTCACTTTTGGAGCTGTGGTCTTATGGTTCTTTGTCACAATGCGCTTTAGCACCCGGCGGTCTCGATCACACAGCTTCTTCTTCTTGCGTCCACTATTGCATTTGTCGGTGCTTGTCTTTCCATGGTTTTGGTATGCAGACATGACCATAGAGACAGTTCCTCTGGATACATTGAACATCTGAGCGGTTTTCGTCACCGATGCACCAGCCATCCGCGCTCCGACAATTTGCCCTCTTTGGAAGTCTGACAGGTCTTTCATAACTGCTAATTCATAATTCACTCAGATCTGTAAAAACAACGTGAGGGTTATAACATGACGTATACACTGTTACGCATTTAAATAGGTTTGCCAGTCATTTGACCGTTTACCTTGTGTCTGAGAAGTCCGTAAAGATAACCGGTGAAATCGGCGGGTGTTCATATTATTTTGTCTAACCCCTGTATATATGTATATATATATATATATATATATGTATATATATATATATATATATATATATATATATATATATATATATATATATACAGGGTGGCCCGTAAGTTTCCATACATAGGAAAAATTAAACGTTTGTTTTTATGTTTCAGATACCCTAAGAATATGCGTTTGACGTAAGATCTTGTTACTGATGAAGCAAATTTTTACGTCAATGGAGAGGTTAATCGGCAAAACATACGTTATTGGAGTAATGCTAACCCTAACTGGCTGAGTCCGACGAAGATGCAAGGTGCCGGTAAAGTGATGGTGTGGGCCGGGATATGGGATGACAGAATTATTGGACCAATTTTTGTCAGTGGAAATCTTAATGCCGAAAGGTATCTTAACATGTTGCAAGAAGAGATTTTCCCATCCCTGCTAAACGAGGAAGGTAACTTCCCAGTTTACTTCCAGCAAGATGGAGCTCCACCTCATTATGGTCTTCACGTGCGTCGGTATTTGGATCAGCAGCAGTTTCCGGATGCTTGGATTGGTCGGCGTGGTCCTGTGGAGTGGCCTCCCAGATCCCCAGATCTCACCCCCCTTGATTTCTATCTTTGGGGGCATTTGAAGGCCATGGTGTATCAGGAAAAGATACGAGACATAAATCATCTAAAGGAACGTATCACCAACGCCATTACAAGCATAACGTCAACTGTGCTAATGCGTGTTCATCAACAGTGGGGAACACGTATTGAAATGTGTTTTCAAAACAATGGCAACCATGTAGAGCATATTATATAAATAAAAATGGTTGTCCATAACAAAATGTTTATTTTTCCTATGTATGGAAACTTACGGCCCACCCTGTATATATATATATATATATATATATAGATATATATATATATATATATATATATATCAACTATGCGAAGGCAAGTGACATCAAAGAGAATTGAAAGCAAAACAGGATCTTAAATTACGATTGATAAATGCAAGGTTATATATAGGACAAACGTCTTTTTATGAAGGTTGCGTCCTCCTATCTATATATCTATAAACATAGAAAAGTTATCTTCGCTCCTATTCGGTGCTATCTTTTGTATCACTTTCCTCCTATTCGGAAAATAACTCCTACTTTGTTGTTGTTGTTGTTTTCTTGAGGGGGAGGGTCAATTTAAGTTACAGTAGATTACGCTAGGTTAGGTTAACCTAACCAAAAGCAAAACACTGGGTGTGCAAAAACCTAAGGAAGCATGTAGTAGTAGTAATTTGATTTAGAGTTTAATTAGTAATCCTAAACGCCAGTGAAATTCGAGAAATTAATCGTTATACATGGTAAAAAAGCGTATTCTCTAAACTTTTTAATAGAACACCACATCACACCCGACCCTACCTCAATGCAAACCCAATTGATTACAAATTTAAAAAACTAAGACTAACGGTTGGAGGTAATCTAACTTCAATGACCATCGATGAAAACGTAGGAGGAATTTGGCTATTTAGAAATACCAATATATATATATATATTGGTGTAGCCACAGGGGTGTTGGGGGTTAGAACACCACCCCTCCCCGAGGACCCTAGGAGCATAACAAAATAATAGCAAACATTTATTCAGTCCATTACGATAACGATCACTTACTTTTAAAATTAAGTTTGAATTACTTAATTAGAAACTAGACAAAGTGATTAGTGTAAATTCAGAGGTGTACATAGTGTGCGCGTTTCGCGATTGATATTTAGAGGGTGAACTTTGAAGACGCTAGTTTGCATACTGCGTATAAGTACAGAGTATAGCAGAAACTACAGTATTTAGTTAACGTTGGAATCATTGTGTTAGACTGTTAGTCCTTTTAAGGTTACAAGGTATTAGTGGCCTTCAACGACATAAATAGACTAACATTTTGCAAATCTGCTACAAATTTCGGATCACCTGAAGATCAGGGCCCCCAGCCTTCTTTAGTTAGCTTTATAAGGCTAACTAACGAAAATATCACGACCAAACCTAACTAATCGTCAAGCGCATACAGTTGACCTAACGATTGGTTAGGTTAGGTCGTGATATTTTTGTTAGTTAGCCTTATAAGGCTAACTAAAGAAGGCTGGGGGCCCTGATCTTCATGTGATCCCAAATTTCTACTGTAGTGAATACTCTTATTTTAGTTTCAAGATAAATGTTAATTTTACCGTCTTGAATTTCAAAATAGCTATAAATTCATTTTAAATTAGTTACCCATCATAATTCAATTGTAAACCACATTAATACTAATTTTATGTATACTGTATTATTTTATTGTATGTAAACATAATTAATTATATATCACAATTGTCAGTTAATTATTTATATTCAAATAATTATTTTAATCTAATACCATGTCCATTTTGCAAATAAATAATAGAAATCCAAGGGTTATATTTTCCATCCTTGGTACTGTCGCAGTTTCGCCTAACGGACTCAATACGGCTAGTGAGATAATCACTGGTTGGCACTTAACCAGCGGCAGTGCTTATGGCTACATCATCCAGGTTAACCTATACCGGATAGATGCGCTACGGTCCCAAGCCGTAGCTTGCCTAGGCCCGACGACGACGAAAACCAACAATTGGTGACCCCGGAGTTGGATTCCCCCCTTTTACCCGAACGACTAGGACTAGACTGTAACGTCGTTCGTGCCCATCACCCCCTTCACCCGAGCGACTAGGACCAGACTGTAACGTCGCTCGTGCCCTCTGCCCCTCACCCCTGCCCGTGCGCTCTGTGCCTGCGCTCGTCTCAACCTCCACTCCTTCGTTGGTAACTTGTCGTCTTGCTTGTACGTCAGCAAGCATAGGAGAAGATGCCTGACGACGCTGGTGCCATCTCCCACTTGAGCGTAAAGCTCCCCGTCTTCTGGCCGGGTGATCCATTTATTTGGTTCCACCAAGTGGAATCACAATTCAACTTGGAAAGGATCACCGCTAGCAGGACAAAATACGATCATGTTTTGTCCTCTCTACCAGCGAGCATCATCTCTGAAGTCCGTGACGTCATCGTGTCTACTTCCACGAGTGAGGACCCATACAACGATCTGAAGTCTGGCATCCTGTGCCGCACCACTGTCTCCGAGCGTGAGAAACTACATCAGTTAATCTCAAAAGAACTTGGAGACCGTAAGCCCACTCAAATGCGGAGGGCTATGCAGTGCGCTCTAGGCGAACGCGCACAAACCTTCGATAAGGACATCTTTAGACAGTTGTTCTTGCAGAAACTTCCTCCATCAGCTCAGCGTGTCTTGGCCACTATGGATCCTGCTACTCCAGTTGATAAACTAGCAGAAACTGCCGACAAAGTAGTGGAGATTGACACAGCTCCGGTCAACAACGTGAACACACAATCGGAACTGGAGTTGAAAGTGGAAGAGTTAAGTCAACAACTCAACCACGTTTGTTCTCTGCTACAAAATCAACGGCAAAGAAGCCATTCTCGGTCAAGATTTACGAAGAGGCATCGTTCGAGTTCCGGGAAGATCTGCTTCTACCACTCTAAATTTGGAAAGAAGGCTAGGAAGTGCATCTCCCCTTGCAATTTTTCGTCGGAAAACCCCAGCAGCGAGTCCTAATGGCGTCTAGTACTCGCACTGCCAACCTGTTATTCATAAAGGACAGGAACTCTGGTGTCAATTTCTTGGTCGATACCGGAGCGTCAGTCAGTGTATTCCCTCAAAAATCTGGTCATACGCACTCGGAATCTCCGCCTCTATACGCTGCTAACGGTTCACGCATACCCACGTACGGTACTCAGTCGCGTGAACTAAACTTGGGCCTTCACCGATCCTTCAAGTGGATTTTCATCTGTGCTCAAGTGCAGCATCCCATAATCGGCGCTGACTTCCTCCAGCATTTCAAACTCCTGGTGGATCTTGACAAGCGACGCTTATGCGACCAGGCCACACTGCTTTCTGTTCTTGCCAAACAGGTTGCCCTTCCGGACGCCTCGAACTCTGCACTTTCTCTCGTTCCCCCTAATTCGATGTACCAGTGCCTTTTCCAGTGATATCCAGGAATTCTTCAACCGATGCAGATGGGTGATACCATTAAGCACACCATTACCCATCACATTACAACAAAAGGTCCCCCTGTGTTTGCAAAACCCAGACGTCTTGCCCCGGACAAACTGAAAGCTGCCAAATCGGAATTCCAGCTTATGATAGATCTTGGGATAATAAGACCTTCCAAAAGCAGTTGGTCCTCTCCCCTACACCTGGTCCAGAAGAAGTCAGGAGACTGGAGACCATGTGGGGATTACCGGTTTTTGAATTCGACAACCATCCCGGACCGATATCCGGTACCAAATGTCCAAGACTTTACTTCTCTTCTCCACGGCAAATCTATCTTCAGTAAAATAGACCTCGTTAAGGCTTTCCACCACATTCCCGTAGAGCCTTCGGATATTCCCAAGACTGCAGTTTGTACACCATTTGGGTTATTCGAATTTGTGAAGATGCCGTTCGGGCTACGGAATGCTGCGCAAACCTTTCAGAGGTTTATAGATGAGGTCACCAGAGGCTTAGACTTTGTTTATGCCTACATCGATGATTTGCTTGTGGCCAGCTCAACGGAAGAGGAACATAAGGAACATCTTTCACTCCTCTTTCAACGCTTAGAACAATACGGTGTTACTATTAATGCATCTAAGTGTGTGTTTGCACAGCCAACCTTGGAATTTCTTGGTCACACGATTTCGCAGCACGGAATTACCCCCCTTCAGGACAAGTGTGAAGTGATAAAAAATTACCCTATGCCAAATAATCAGCGTGAGTTACGTCGGTTTCTAGGTTTGGTCAATTATTACCACAAGTTCATTAAAAACTGTGCCAGTGTTCTTGCTCCTCTACACGCTATGATCACACACAAACGCAAGGTAACGAAATTGGTATGGTGTAGCGAGTTTACAGGCGTTCGACAATGCCAAAAATGCTATCAATAGTGCATTGTCTCTGTCATTTCCTATCAGTGATGCCCCCCTAACTCTGACGGTCGATGCATCAGATGTTGCGATCGGTGGGGTGTTGGAACAAACCATTAACGGTCAACAAGCACCCATCGCGTTTTACTCGAAAAAGCTGCAGCCAGCCCAAACGCGTTATAGTGCTTTCGGACGTGAACTTCTTGCTATTTACTTAAACGTGAAGCATTTTCAACATTTCCTTGAAGGCCGAGAGTTTTGTGTTTTTACCGACCACAAACCTTTGGTCACTGTCTTCAATAAAAACAGCTGTAACCACTCTCCCAGAGTCATCAGGCAACTCGATTATATCTCGCAATTTACCACAGATATCCGCCACATCAAAGGTGTCTTGAACACTCCAGCGGATGCACTTTCAAGAATAGAGATTACTTCTGTTACCCTCAGCTCTACACTGTGGAATGCTATTGCACAGGATCAAGATAAGGATACGGAACTACAAGACCTGCTCAGAGAAGACTCCACTCACTCACTTTCCCTCAAGAAAATGAGTATGCCAGGATTGTCTGTGCCCCTCTATTGCGACGTATCAACAGCTGCTATTCGCCCTTATGTCCCTCCATGTCACAGACAAGCAGTCTTCACGGATCTTCATAAGCCCTCCCATCCTGGTATCCGTGCTTCGCAACACCTGGTTACCTCTCGCTTTGTTTGGCCCTCGATGGGAAGGATGTCAAACATTGGACCAAACGTGCCTTGCCTGCCAGCGTGCTAAAGTCCAAAGGCACACCAGGTCCCCCTTTGACGCATTTCCGCCCCCATCCCAGCGATTTGAGGTAATTCATGTAGACATAGTTGGCCCTCTTCCAGTGATTCAAGGCCAACGTTATCTGCTCACCTGTCTCGACCGCTTTTCCAGATGGCCTGAAGCCATCCCACTTCCTGATATCCAAGCGGACACTGTTGCAAGAGCCTTTCTTCATGGATGGGTATCAAGATTTGGATTGCCGACAAAAGTCATCACTGACCAAGGTCGCCAATTTGAGTCTTCGCTTTGGAAGAAGTTTACCAGCTTGTTGGGTACAGTACATGCGCATACCTGTGCGTATCATCCGCAAGCTAACGGCCTCGTCGAACGCTTCCATCGCCAGCTGAAGTCATCCCTTATGTGTCACGAAGACTCCCATTGGATGGATAAGCTTCCACTCGTGTTGCTTGGTATTCGCTCTGCATTTAAGAGTGATCTGAAGACTACAGCGGCTGAACTAGTCTATGGAACAACACTGCGGCTACCAGGTGGCTACTTCACTGCAGGGGATAAGTCATGTGATCCTACGGAATTCGCTCAAACACTTTCCTCTCACATGCAGTCCCTTCAGCCTGTTCCCCCTCGATTGACTAGCCAACAGAACATCTTTGTTTCCCCAGCCCTCCAGTCTTGCACCCACGTTTTCGTTCGTGTACCTGTCCCAAAACGGCCTCTCCAATGTCCATATGACGGGCCCTATGAAGTTCTCCGACGTACGCTCAAATCATTTCTCATCCAGCGCGGTTCCAAGGTCGACAAGGTTTCTATCGATCGTCTTAAGCCTGCGTTTTTGGAATCAACCTTAAGCGAGGTACATGTAGCCACCAAAAAGGTCCAGGGGAAATCTGTGTCGTTCGGAACTCTCTGAACTTCCTCTCTGGTGGGGGAGTGTGTAGTGAATACTCTTATTTTAGTTTCAAGATAAATGTTAATTTTACCGTCTTGAATTTCGGAATAGCTATAAATTCATTTTAAATTAGTTACCCATCATAATTCAATTGTAAACCACATTAATACTAATTTTATGTATACTGTATTATTTTATTGTATGTAAACATAATTAATTATATATCACAATTGTCAGTTAATTATTTATATTCAAATAATTATTTTAATCTAATACCATGTCCATTTTGCAAATAAATAATAGAAATCCAAGGGTTATATTTTCCATCCTTGGTACTGTCGCAGTTTCGCCTAACGGACTCAATACGGCTAGTGAGATAATCACTGGTTGGCACTTAACCAGCGGCAGTGCTTATGGCTACATCATCCAGGTTAACCTATACCGGATAGATGCGCTACGGTCCCAAGCCGTAGCTTGCCTAGGCCCAACGACGACGACGACGAAAACCAACACTACAAAATATGCAAAGCTACTGAAAGATACAAATATGTGTTGTTGTGTGATGTGATTTGAGCTTAAATTTCGCAAACTTTATTGATTTTATCAAAATGTATAGTTGCTATTGACTTTTGATACTCGCGACCTTACCCAGTGTTAACCAGTTTCAGTGAAAGGTAAGCGATGCTTTAGTTATATAATGTTTGCATTTATATTTCCTATTTGATATTTTAATATAATGTTACTATTTGGAGTACTATTATAAAATAATAATATAGATAATATTAGTTATGATAATATTAAATGTAAATAAATAGAAAATATAGTCATGATATTATTAAATGTAAATTTATAGACAATATAGTTATGATAATATTAAATGTATGCTAGGACAATGAAATATACTGAATTAATCCAATTATGCAACACAATTAAAACCATCACTAATTTTGTCAGTTCTTTTTACACTCTACGAAGACTTATGACGTATTTACGAAATTCAATCGGGAAACATCGTCCAAATGAGATATCCACAGAGATATTCATGTCAGCACAGAAGATACTCTCTCTCACTTACCAAAAAACTACGTCGGCTGAGTTTCTGCTTGGAAACTATAAGATATGCCGTTTGGATGTTTACAAATTGTTCGCTGTTTAAATGTGTATATTTACGTTTATATGTTTACAAATCTACATTCCTGTGCTGCATTTGAGATGTAACGTAAAAACACATATCATTGATTTTGCACGTTTTTAATAAATACATAATACACTGCAAAATGACAGGAATCAAAAGCGCAATCAATACACAACAAAGTATTATTTGTCCAACATACACGTGTGTAGTAGGGTGGATCGATTTTACATTTTTTTCGATTTCCATATTCTAATAGAGACAAAAACTTGCGCATGCATGAGAAAATAGCCTCTGCAAAATCTTAGCTTAATAGGTAATCATCTTCTGCCCCCGGCAGAGCGATGAAAATCATATTTTAGTAGTCAAAAACGTATTTTTCTTATAATTTTTAAAATATTTCAATATGCATCAAAATTATTCTTAATAACTATAAAGTCGATGAAAAAGACCTCATATGATCGTTTTTCCAAGCGCGTTGTCCTACGTTAATATCTTTTGCCCCCGGCAACAACGTCAAATGTTGAAAAAATAGGTAATTTATATACATATTTTCAGATCATATAGTTTTAGTTCAAGAACCAGAATCCCAGTACATGGGGCATTTCACTCCTGCATCAGGTTCTGCCACTGCAATAACATCAGGTATCATCAACTTTCTAGAGACTAACAATATTAGCACGGACGACATTGTGGCTATCGGCTGTGATGGTACCGCAGTGAACACGGGTCGAAAGGGTGGAGCCATTCGTATGATTGAAATGAAACTACAAAGGCCAGTTCAGTGGATCATATGCCTATTACACGGTAATGAATTATCACTGCGACACCTCATTCAAGACTTGGACGGCAAAACAACTGGGCCAATGGGCTTTACTGGACCAGTTGGAAAACAACTGAACGACTGCGAAAAACTTCCAATTACAGAATTCGATGCCATTCCATCTCCCGACATTGACATAGATGATGCCGAGTTGAGCACTGACCAAAAATATTTGTTAGGCATCTACAGAGCAGTGTCGAGCAGTAGCTGCTCTTCAGCTCTCGCGGCTCGAAATCCAGGTAAGATGGCGCATTCCAGGTGGCTGACAACAGCAAATAGATTTCTGCGCCTCTATGTTTCAACCAGTGAACCCTCCAGCACCTTCAACGAAATTGTGCGATTCATTATGACAGTTTACGCACCAATTTGGTTTAAGATAAAGAAAAACTCGTTTCACTGAGGGCGCAAAACATTTTTTCGAAATGATGCGTCTCTCTCAGTCCATGCCTCAAAGATCTAAGACAATCGCCAACAAAGTCCTCCGTAGAAATTCTTTCTTTGCTCACCCAGAAAATATTTTGATCTCCATGCTACATGCCGATGAGCAACACATAAGAGAATTGGGATGGAGAGAATATTAAAAGCACGATCAAAACAATCACCAGCGGGGGAAATTCGAGCCTTCGCCATGCCTGAGCTGCTCTACGATAGTCAAAACTATTACGAAATGATCAACTGGCAAACGGCTGAGGTGACCGAACCCCCCGTTACAAAAACAATACCTGATACCCGAATAAAAGAGTTTGTTGAGACGGGAGACCAGCCTGATGGACTGATCCCACTATTCCCTTGTCATACTCAAGCGGTCGAGAGACTCATCAAATTAGTAACCGAAGCCTCTGCCAGTGTAAGTGGAATAGAAGAGAGGGACGGATTCATCCGCTCCCGTCTTCACTCCCAAACAAAAATTCCACGATTTGATTCTAAGAAAGATTACCGTATGTAAATCGACATGCAGCCAAAGGAAGGGTGGTTGGGCTGGATAGGGTGGAACTCGACGTACAGCCACCTCCTCGTGGTGAGTTCTGGGTTGCTAATTTTATAAAATTAGCAAGCGAGGAGCTGTACTTAGTACTTATCGTACTTATAACATCGCATTAACGTAATTATAATCCACATTTAGACTTTTCTCGGGGACAGAAGATATTACTCTAGAGTCATAAAATTTTGCGTGTTATTTCATGCCTAAGCAACGATATAAATGCTATGGGAAATATATAAATGTATTATTTAAGACAAAGAGCCGATCTGAAAATATGTATAAATTACCTATTTTTTCAACATTTGACGTTGTTGCCGGGGGCAAAAGATATTAACGTAGGACAACGCGCTTGGAAAAACGATCATGAGGTCTTTTTCATCGACTTTATAGTTATTAGGAATAATTTTGATGCATATTGAAATATTTTAAAAATTATAAGAAAAATACGTTTTTGACTACTAAAATATGATTTTCATCGCTCTGTCGGGGGCAGAAGATGATTACCTATTAAGCTAAGATTTTGCAGAGGCTATTTTCTCATGCATGCGCAAGTTTTTGTCTCTATTAGAATATGGAAATCGAAAAAAATGTAAAATCGATCCACCCTAGTGTGTAGTCTTTTTTTAATCTATACCGGTATACTGATTTAAAACAAGTGTATTCATCACCGAGGTGGAAATATGTAATTGAAAATTTGTTGAATAATATTTCATGTGTAATCAATCCCCCCATTAGAAATTTCTGGTTACGCCGTTATATATATATATTAGTGATGTAGCGGATGTCATTTTTTTCGCATCCGCGGATGCGGATGAGATATGTTTGATTTCAACATCCGCGGATGCGGATGCGGATGTCTACATTTTCGTTATTTTTTAGGATATATTCGAGATTTGTTGTGTTTAACGTATATAATAAGTTATTATATATAGAGAGCTGTAGCTATAATGTAGTATAATTGATTAATTGTACAATAATTGCTGTACTTTTCTCTGAACATATAAAATAATATCAAGCATCTAACTAATATAGAAATCAATTAGTGAATTCGTCTGCAAATAAATTCGTTATATTTTGTTGAGTTTCAGCCACAATTAGAAACCATAATTGTGTTACCAGGATGCGGGACGTGAACCCAACTCAAATGCACCCCACCGACCTCTTTCCCCAACCTCCACCCTTATAGAGAGAGATCTTTAATTAGCTTGATAACTATTTATATTAAGTTTAAAGTTTTATTAGGCATATTTATAAATGAGTAATTAAAATAAAGTAAACTAAGATGTTCATCGTTTAATGTTCAAACTTAATTATAGGAAGGTTATGCTTAAGGAACATTAATTTTTCTGCCTTTTCTGCCTTTCTGTGTGTATCATAAAAAACTCAGGGAACCATTCTGAGTTCATTCCCATCTTGAAACGGACATGTTATGTGCCTTGAAAAGTGGACGCTCAATTCTGCCAGTTGAGGTTTAAGTTTTGGTTTTTGGCTAAAATATAATAGTTACCCTTTTTCTTTGATTTATTCAATCTGACGTGAAGACAGCGAGTCTTTTGCAGATAGCTGGTGAGGGAAGCTATATTTATGGGACCTCTTTGCGAGTGACCCGTTGCCCACGTCGGGCTAGCATCATGAAAAAGAAAAACTATGGTATTTGTCATTTACCATTACTTATTCGGACTATAGTGGATTTAATTATCCCAGAAGAGTTCCTTGTTCCATGCACGGTCTGTGTGTATCATAATATATATATATATATATATATATATATATATGAAAATTATTTCACGAAGGTAACACGTGAAAAATATTTATGATGAATTCATCATATATATATATTATATATATATGTCGTTAACCGCGTTGGTTCCGTGGGTTGGTCACTTCACACGAAGGTAAAGCTGGTGGCCCCGCCTCTAGGCCTGGCTTGGTAGGAGGAACGAGTTGCTCTCTTGCGCTCTCCACGGCATATAGCCAGGTATACCCGGCTCATCTGGTACCGTCCTGAGCCAGGCATCTAGTCTTCTTTTGAAGACTTCAACTTTGACCCCGTAACGTTCTTGAGATCCTTTGGAAACTGGTTAAAAATCTTGGATCCCTGACAACCGAACTATTTTCCTTCAGCGTTGGGGAGGTCCCTTGTCGGGTCTCTAATTTGAGAACACTGCTCATTCTGCTTTTCCTATTTTCCAGTGCTGTTTGGATGGTAATTGGGTTTAGTTTGGGGGTGTGGTACCAGTTTCTCGATCATTTTCCTTATGTAGATTATGGTGTACCTCTCTCTTCTTCTTTCCAGGGAGTACAGATTTAGTTTACGTAGTCTTTCCCAGTAGTTGAGTTCTTTGCAGCTATCAATCTTAGCTGTGAAATGTCTCCGAGTTCCTTCTAGTTTATTAGTTACTTCCTTTTTATATGAGGACGTCAAGACTAAGGTTTCTTTCCCGGGATCCCGTATGTTTTTAGTTGATTTTTAAATCCCGGGAATAGGAAAATGCTCCCGGAAATTTCCCGGGAAAATTAAATTTTCTTAATTAGCTCTCTATAGTAATTATAAAAATAAGATTCCATGAGTATAGAAGTGTTGCCTGCTAGTGCGACCGGCAGATAGTATCTAGTGATCGCTGGCAACTCTATTAAGAACTAGCGATCGCTGGCAACCCGTCTGGTGTTATTTTCCATCGTCTCTTCCCTACCTTTGCCTTTCTTTAGTTACCAGCTGCCATTGATAATGTGAGGTACCTGTGTCTCTCTCTTTACGATTTTATCTTTCTATTAGATTTTGAAATTTGAACCCCTCAATGTCTGATCCAAAATCCGAGAGAGCATTTTCTGCTGTTGGTTTGTTTATTACTAAGTTGAGAACTCGGCTTAGCGATAAAAGTATCGATTGCTTGTGTTTCCTAAGAAGTTATTACAAAAATGTTTAACTTTTTTTTTATATAGTCTTTATTTTTTATGTTGGTATACTATAAGGGCATCAAATTTTAAGGAATATTTTTTTGCAGATGTACTGAATTATAATTAAAGGAATTTACTCTTTTAGTTATTATTTATTTCCTGCAAATAATTAATGCGTTCAATAAGTAGTAAAAGCCCCCAATCTAAGACTGATTGGTAAACTCATTTCAAATATAAGTAATAAAGTATAAGTTCAAGCATAAAATAACCGTTTTCTTAAATTTATAATTACTTCCCCGGGATCCCGGGAATATACTCCAATTTCCCAGGAACTTCCGGGAAATCCCGGGATGAAAAATTCCGGGAATTCGAGAAACCCTAGTCAAGACTGAGCAGTATTCAAGTGTTTTCAGCAGGGAAATCATTAGTGTCTCGTCCTTTCTTTAGAATGTTTTTATTACCTGTCCAGCGACTCTTTTTGCTTTGTTTATCACTATCTGATTTTGTGTTTAGAATTTCGCATCATCGGTCATTATAACCCCCAAATCTATCGGTTTCGTGCTTCTCTGAATTTCCTGTCTATCTGGAGCATAATATGCAGCCTGTTGAGGTTCCTCATTCCTACCATATCTCAAGAGCTGAAATTTCTCGGTGTTAAATGTCATGTTATTTTTTGACCATTTGAATGTTTTGTTCGTGTCCCTCTGCAAGGCCTCCACCTCTTCTGCGTCGCTGATTTTTCTGCTGATCTTTGTACCGTCTGCAAAAGCTGTTACTATACTGTTGCTGTTTACTTCATTGTCTATATCTGTTAACATGATAATGAATAGGAGTGGGGCCAGTACTGTACCTTGTGCTGCCGAGCCGTGTACTTCCGATTTTGATGATGATATACCTTCAATTTTAGCGACCTGTAAACGTTCTCTGAGGAAGTTGTAGACCTATTTTCTAACTTTGCCTGTTATTCCAATATGTTTTATTTTATGTGCTATTATACCATGATCACATTTGTCGAAAGCTTCAGCAAAATCCGTGTATATGACATCGTAGTTTTCACTGCCTTTCAGTGCATCTAGGATATTATTATAGTGCTCTATAAGTTGTGATAGGCATGATCTTCCTGATCGGAATCTGTGCTGATTTTCTTTGAATCTTTCCATTGTTTCCAAGTCATAGATTTTCTCTCTCTCTATTCTTTCAAACACTTTGGCGAGGTGGGACGTTAATGACACTCGGGGGCGGATCCAGAGCACAATTTGGGGGTGGGGAGGCGGTCACCTTCCAGAACCTGAGATTATAATACATTGGCAGCAACTAGTGTGACAGAATTGCCAACGATTATCACATATTCGTTCTGCCTATAAAGAATGCAGGAATGATCTGTTTTTGGTCAAAAAAGTCAAGCTTCAGTGAGGCATAAAATTAGCGCAACAACACTTACATTATATTATTAAGCATCATCATTAGGGGCAATTAAAGAAAAATATATATTAAAATGCTCGCTTTTGAACATCAATGTGCCCCTAATATGCACTCTTTTGCCCAGTATACCAGCATACCTCAGTGCATGCATCCCTACTTGGTGGCTTACAAATACCTCTGAAACAATTGTACATTGCTTGAAAAGTAACCACGAAAGGGGTACAGGTACACCCACAATTTTATTAAAGTACCAAAACGTACCAAGTAACGTCAAAATTCTGATCTGCTTATTTTTCACCCCTCAGCCTTGGCCAGGTTTTTCCCAGCTGACAACAGTGTGATGGCGAGTGGCATCAACAAATTGAGTCCACCATTCTATATGCAGTGTGCACGTTCAGAGAGATCGTTCCTTTATATATTACACTTACTAAAATTGTCCAAAGGAAAGCAACAGCGATTATTTTTATAGGATGCTTCGCTCAAATTTTGTATTCTCTTCTTTATGTTTCTGATCTTCTTTCACCTTCTTTACCTTTAACCCTTTAATGACGGATGGTACCTTAAGGTCCACCAGAAATAATAATATAAATTGTACTACAATGCCTCGTTTCTATAAATGTTTCTACATGTTTATATATAGATGTCATTTAGTTGTTGAGAAAGGAACCCAAAGTGTGTATCATTTCAGTGACTAGTTACTAAAATATTTAGTTTTGAATAACAATAAAACCTATACGTTCTGGTAACAAGAGTGACCGCATATGCTGCGGACTAGTCCTTAAAGGGTTAAGGTTAAAGGCCTCATGGTTTGGGGGGGATCACCCCCCTTGCCCCCCTCTAAATTCGCCCCCTTGACACTGGTCTATAGTTCTTTGCTTGAGAGCTATCCCCTCCTTTTATATATAGGGACAATGTTTGCTCTTTTCAAGATGCTCGGTATTTCCCCCCCGTGTCTTGGGATCTTCTCCATATCTAGAATAAGGGTGTGACTATTTAATTTTTAGTTTTTAATCAATAATGCGTTCCATTTGTCCGGACCTGCAATTGAATGTAACTTCATTTGTCCTATAGCTCGCGCTACATCTTCTGGGGTAAAATAAAAAAATCTGTTATACAATCTCCTGGCAATTTCTCTCCAAAGAATGCATCTATGTCAGGTATCGCTTTGTCACTGTTTGTGATACTGAAGACCGATTCATACTGAGCTCTCAATGTTTCACTTTTCTTTCAGATCGTCCGTTAGTTCATTATTTCCTTTCCTTAAGGGCCCGATAGGAGCGTACGTTTTTGTTTTTCTTTTCGCATTGCAAGAGAAGTATTTTGAATTTTCCTTTGTTGCTTCTACCGCCTTTTCCTCTTCCCTCTCTGTATGGCTCTTAATCAGGGTTTGTATTTCCCTATCCATACTCGATAGTTTTTCTTGTATTAATTTCCTGGTATTGTTGTCTCTGCAATTAGCTAACTTCGTCGCTACTCTCTTTGTTTTGCAGAATATTCTTCTCTGCCTCTCGAACCAGTTCCTCTTTCCTTTTGGCTGTGCTTTCGGGGCATATTTTTCTAAAATTCTCAGCATTTCTTCAGTTGTTTTATTCTCTAAAACTGTTCTCCACTCTATTTGGACCATTTGGAATCCGATTGCTTCCCATTTTATAGTCTTGGAGTTTAAGTTAAAAGCCCAAATTTGCTTCTTTCTTCAGTATGTGTATTGTCTTTTAATGTTGTCGCCATATTTGTTGTTAGCTCGATTATGTTGTGGTCTGAGATATTAGTTGGGGTTATTTTTATATTAACAATAAAATTCGTGTTATTCGTGAATATCAGATCTAGGCAGTTATGTTTTCTGGTATTTTCTGTTATCTCCTGTGTCAACAAACTCGTTTGTGAGAGCCATCAACATTTTTGCTTGATCCTGGTCTTCTCTTGTACCCCCCCTCCCCCGGTCCTGGTGTATATATTACACACACGAGTATATTCTTGACCACCTTTTTGTATTTTATAAATGGGAAATTAAAGTATCCGCAGAGCATTATATTGGGGGATGGAGGGTTTATGGACTTTATTAGGTTTCTGATATCATCAATGGCCTCCGAGAATTTCGGTTGGAGTGTTTGGAGGTCTATTGATGACTATCGGTATCACGTTTAGTTTTTTTGTTTTCACTGCTAGGAGTTCCACAAAGCCGTTTGATTTACTTATTACCGTCTATGTCATATGAGTTCATGTACATGAATAGCACAGCCACTTTTACGTGTCGTTGTTCTATCAGCTCTTAGTAAGTTGAAGCCCTGGATATTTCTCTCTTTCTTATCAATACAATGCTCGCAGTTTTCACAATTTCTTTGGCAATCTTTCAGATGAGTTTCTGTGAGGCATGCGATGTCCGCCCTTGTTTCGTCCATAAATCTTTTCGGGTACAAAACTTTGTTGGGCGAGTGGTTTGGTTTTTTCCTTTCATGTCCTTTACTCCATGACAATATTTATGTTCGTTGTTTTGCGTTGCTCCTTGCGCATTTCAAGTTCGTTTTCCTTCGGTATCGCGTTTAGATGCCCCATGGTCCTCCGAGAGAGATCCGTTTCCACCTACCTGATCTAGTAGCTTCTTGCCAGGAAGCGGTTCAGCTCGGGGGTTCCCAGCTGCGTTGACTGTATGCATTGTACGACAAAGCAGCCGTATTGTGTCTGCGATGTTGAAAATATTTTGTTCGCGATTTGTGTACACATGTTTATTCCTGTTATTCCTATTGTCCTTTGAACTTTATCCTTTGGGTTCGTCGGAAGATGTTGATAGTAGCCCGTATTTGCAGGTTCCATATTTTGCATAAGTCCTGCAAATGTCCGGGTGGTAGAATCTGCATCTGTCTCCAAATTTACAATGACCATTATTGTAAGGGATTCCAAAAAACATTAGCCCCCCCCCCCCATTTGCAGCTTACATGTTTACATGTTTACTTATATCGAAATAGTTTTTAGCGATTATAAAAATATATAAAATTCTTTATTTATTGCAGGTATTAAAATTACTCTAGTTGATAAAGTGATAATATAATGGCTTCTCAATTAATTGGTGATTCGGAGAGGCAACGTGTGATAGATCGCATACGAGCAATAACACTTCGGGAAGCTCGTGATGCTGAAGCCATCTTTATAACACGTTCATGGGTTACCAAAAAGTTGTGAAGAAGTGAGGACTTCGTCAAAAGAAATTGGAATAAAACTTTGGATGAATGTGAAGTGGATACAATCAAATCTGGGCGCCCAAATTTGCCACTCTCTCAGGAAACAAAGGACATCATTGAAAGCGGTACGCGTAAGCGGAAAAACAGCTGTGCTAAACTTTCTAGAGAGATCGAAGTGTTGAGAAGAAAGATCGTTAGTGGTGAGATCATTCGACTGCACCGTCATAGGCAAGGTTTAAAGCCTTGTCATGAACTTCCAAAGCCAAGAAAAACTCAACTTAACATCGATGACAGAATGTGGTTTGCCCATTATCTTGAAGATTGGGATGTGGACGATTTCATGCATTTAGCTGTCTCCGATGAATTTTTTGTTTACGTAACACGTCGGCCTAACTACCAAAATGATCGAGTGTGGGCCACAACACCAGATGAAATCGATGACAATGAACATTATCGCGAATTATTAAAAAGTCCACTGTGTTGGTGTGTTAGTTTTGTTCACTGCAAAGAAGCTCATGTGGGTGCTGAAGCCAAATGCTCAGAGTTGGGATGGACAGTATTTTCGTGATATTATTCTATCCCAGCATGTCATTCCTTTTCTAAGAAACCCAAACAATGTTATGGATGTCGATCAGGTCACACTTCTGCACGATAAGGCCCCCTGCTTTAAGGCATTAGCCACTCAACAGTTGTTGCGGAACCATGAGATCGATTTCTTTGGAAATGAAGAATGGCCAGGAAATTCTCCTGACCTGAACGTCTGTGAACACATTGGATCAGTTATAAAGGACAAGGTTGAATGTCTCTCGTTTCAAGAACCTGCAGCCAATCGATTTTCGAAGGATACAATGACGCAACACATTGAAACTGTTTTATCAAATTTGCGTAACGATCAAGATCTATTCACGTCACTTTTGGCAAGCTACCCAAAGCGAATTCAGGCTGTCTTGGAAGCCAATGGCGGGAACACCAAGTTCTAATTGTTTCTCATTAAATGCAGGATTAAATTCTCTTTTGTAAGGTATGTTTAGTTTTACTGTACCTCTAATGGTTTAGGCCATGGGCAGGGGGGCTAAGGTTTATTGGAGCCCCGTAATCGACTTTGCCTCATTTCTTACATTGTTCCATTGTTATGCATGTATACAGGGTGTTATCAAATTGTTTCATAAATTAGGATACATATTCAGGACGTCAAAGTGAACAAAAATGTGTTTCCGAGATTCACTGCTTTTTTGCCGAGGACGATCCAATTAAAATGAGTCAAAGTTTATCAAAGTCATCGTTGTCTGGTTGTTTAGATAGCTATTTTTCTTTTGTTTTAATAGTATTTTGTTAGTTGTCATTTTAGAAACCAAAATTATTTCCTTCATTTCATGTGTCACTCTCGTGTAATGTTACTTTGAAAAAACTATATAGGGCTATGGGTTGATTGCCTGTGCCCTCATCCGTTGGAAATTTCCAACAGACTTCAGTGGAGGGTTACCGACAAAAGCCCTATGCTTTTTCGTTAGAGAGTTATAAATATGTAGGTTTTAAAGGACCTTTATATTTATATTGATTACGGTAATTCTAGCATCGGGATTGGGAAGCCTTATGTTAATAAAACTGAAATTGCCTCACCTTATTTTTGCTGGGTCTTTGTTTGTTCGATGTAGGGCGTGACGATCATTTTCGGTGTAGGGCCGCCACGATGGGTTACGCGGCGAATTTACTTAAGGTAATTAATATAGGCAGTCACTATATAAACCCCTGAAGGAATAGGCCTATCCTTTTATAGTCACTAGGTTTTATATTATAAGGAATTCACTCAGGACTCTAGGGGGGACAAAGACATCCTCCCGTTTAAAGCTTCGCTGTAACATAAACAGCCCTGAGAGCCGTTCCTTGGTTCTGGTGTATTATTTGCCGAACTAGCAATTTTTGTTTGGTCTACTCCTTGTAGACTAAACAATAAATTGGGTTTTCTTGTTGCTATGTGAGGCTGATTCATACATACAGGTTCTTTGTACGTATGGCAATTCAATTATTTCATTCCCAATAGGCTATGTCGCCAATCCCGAGGCATTTTGTATAGATATTTAATTCAATTAATTAATAATTTATATTTAATTATGAAATAAATGTACCACATATGATACCATGTTGTGAGCGCGTATAGTTTTTCCATATACTGGGGGGGGCCGGAGAAAAATTTGTATGTTATAGATCAAATTTTTTGATAAACTGTGTAAAACATGTAAATGGATCAAAGAATGAAGTAGAAATTTAGGAAGAGAGAGGTTACTCAAGACCTATTCAAATAGAAAGTTCAAGAGGCCAACTTCTCAAGTTTAGTTAAAGTTATGTCAATCAGTTTGACTCCCTTTAGGTATAGGAAATTTATGGGATTAAAGTAAAGTTATTAAGCATTTTAACTTTGCTCAGTTTGTGTAAGTTTATAAGTCACCAGTCTTAATTTTTTCTTGTAAAAGTTTTCTGGCTTTCAAAGCAGTCTTTCTTTGAGGCCTGTCTGGTTTAGTCTGAGTTACATCAGGCACATTGAGAGATTCCTCCCCAATAGTATCCTGATCCATCCTTTGGGGTAATGGTTCTAATTTAGCCCCACACTCCAAAGGATATAGTAATGTGATATCTCTGGTGGTCTCACCAGTTGCTGTTTTCAGTTTTACAACCCTGGTAACTTCGTCTTCACCAGTTTTGAGTTCCAAGACTTTTCCCATTGACCAATGTTGTCTTGGTGTCTTGTCATGTATCAACACAATGTCCCCAATTTTGACTGAATCATTCCAACTTTGTTTTGTTAATTGTTTATGTCTTTCTCTAAGACTTGTTAAGTATTCTTCTCTCCATTTTGTTATAAATTGAGTCTTGATTTGTGTCAAATGTTGGTATTTTGTGTTGAGTTCTTTGTGTCCTATTTCCCAATCTGGATCCTCTGTACTGTTATGTTCAGATTCTGGTAACATGTTTACTGTTTCTCCCTTAATTAGGTGGTTTGGTGTGAGAGGTTCTGGCTCATTAATACCATCTCCCACATAAGTTAATGGTCTGTTGTTGACAACATTTTCAATTTCTGACAGAATAGTCATGAGTTCAAAAAGTTGTAGATGTTTTGTCCCAATAGTCTTTTTAAGGCAGTTCTTTACAGTTTGTATGTTTCTTTCCCAAATTGAACCATACCATGGTGTATTAACAGGAATGTACTTCCAGGTTATGTTGTGTTTGGTTAAATGAGTTTGTACTGTTTCACTGTCACAAATCTGATGAATAATTCTTTCACCAGATTTGAAGTATGTGGCATTGTCTGACCATATAGTTTTGGGTACAGAATTGTGTGCACAAAATCGTCTGAAAGCAGCAATAAAAGCTTCTGCTGTCAGATCTTCTACTATGTCTAGACATATGGCACGTGTGGCAGCACAGGTGAAGAGTACAATGTACACTTTGTATTCCTTTGAATCCATTTTGTCTCCAAAACTCACATTTACCGCTCCAGTGTAGTCAATACCCGTGGTTTCAAATGGCCGAGTAAATGTTACTCGTTCCACAGGTAGGTCTGGAGGGCTTGGGGTCTTAAAGGGTCGTGAATGGATACGTTTACAAGGAATGCATGTGTTTAAAATTTTCTTTGTTTCAGTTCTACCCTTTGGTAGCCAGTAAGTTTTTCTCAGCTCTGTCAGGGTTTGTGGGACTCCCATGTGGTGTATTTTGTTGTGGGTATCCCTGATGATGAGTTTTGTGAAGTGATTTCTCCTTGGAAGAAGAATTGGGTGCTTAGAGTTGTAAGTCAAAGTTGACTTGTTAAGCCTTCCTTTACACCTTATCAGACCCTCTGTATCCAGGTACAGATTTAGATCCATGACAAGTGAAGGAATACCTTTGTTTAATGTGCTACTGGACCTAAGATACTTCAACTCCTTGTCAAATTCTGAAGCTTGTATCTGTTTGAGCCAGTATTTTGTTGCAGTTTCTGTTAAGTTAGAAAAGGCTTTCTGAGGACAGTGTTTGAGAAGGTAGCTATTGACAAACTTGCAGCAATAGACTGTAATTCTCAAGAGTTTGTTTAGGTCTGAATAAAGGTGATAGTCAAATATAGGTTTGTCCTCAGTGATCTTTTCAGTTGTTGTAGAGTTGAGTGTGAGGTTAACTACTTTGGCTGGCCAAAGATCCTCACATGTTAGCCATTCGGGCCCTTCATACCAGATTTTATTTGTTTTCAACAGCTTGTAAGAGAGCCCTCTTGTCAAAAAGTCTGCAGGATTCTCTTTTGTTTTTATGTACCTAAATTTGATACCAAGGTTTGTGTTTGCAGTTTTGATTTCTGTTAGTCTGTTTTTCACAAATATGTTTTTGCAAGAAGTTGTATCTGTGTTGGTCACCCATGTTAGACAAATTTGACTGTCTGTCCTTAAGTAAATGTTTGTTATGTCAACTTCTTTATACACTTGTGAAAGAAAGTCTGCTGTTTTAACTCCCAATGAGACAGCTAATAATTCAAGTTGTGGTACAGTTTTCTTTTGGTTTAAGGGTGCCACTTTTGCCTTTGAATAAACCAAGTTACTTTCATTTTCACTTGTTAAATAGGCACAACACCCGTAAGCTTGTGTGCTGGCATCTGTAAAAATGTGTAGTGTTTGAGATTTCAATCTGTAGCCAGCACATCTTGGTACGTAGATGTCTTGAACTTTGTTCAAGTCTGTGGCTAATTTTTTCCAATGAAGTTGGTCTTCCACTGAAAGTGGTTCATCCCAATCAATTTTCTTTTTCCATAAGTCTTGCAAAAGGGTTTTGGATCTTATGGTTGCTGGTAAATATAATCCAATGGGGTCGAAAATTTTGGATGATTCTGAAAGCACTTGTCTTTTTGTATCGGCATTTGGATTTAAGTTATAACTCTTTGTGCAAAGAGTGTCATCGTGTTCGGAATTCTGTTTTAAAAACCAAAGCATTCCAAGTGTTTTCGTGTAATTGTTTGGTTCAATGTTCCCATTGTTGTCTTTTGTTATTTGTTCATTTAATTTAGGAGAATTAGAAAGAGTTTGTACTGTATTCAAACCTCCTACCACTTCAGACTAGTCAATACCCGTAGTTTTAGTGGAGTAAATTTACTCCTCCACAGGTAGATCTGGAGGGCTTGGGGCTTTGAATCCTGTACTGTTTTTGTGTTGTTTGGCCTATGGCCAAGGGAGGCCACAAGACCCTTTTTGTTTGGTCTCTGGCCAAAGGAGGCCACAAGACCCTTGTTGTTTGGTCTCTGGCCAAGGGAGGCCACAAGACCAATGTTTGGTCTCTGGCCAAGGGAGGCCACAAGACCCTGTTGTTTGGTCTGGCCAAGGGAGGCCACAAGACCCTGTTGTTTGGTCTCTGGCCAAGGGAGGCCACAAGACCCTTGTTGTTGGGCTCTGGCCAAGGAGGCCACAAGACCCTTGTGTTTGGTTGTGGCCAAGAGGCCACAAACCCTTGATTTGTTGGGCTATGGCCAAGTAGGCCATCAGCCCTTGATGAATTGTTGGGCTATGGCCAAGGTAGGCCATCAGCCCTTTGATGAATTTGTTGGGCTATGGCCAAGGGTAGGCCATCAGCCGTTTGGAGTAGAGTAGTTTGTTTGTACGTGTTACTGTCTAACCATATAAATTTGGCACAAAATTATGTGCACAGAGTCAGAGCGCAGCAATAAAAGCTTTTACTCTCCGATCCTTGGTTATGTTTAGACAGGTTGTTGTGTTTGAGACACATGAAAGAGTAGTGTGTGTGTGTGTGTGTGTGTGTGTGTGTGTGTGTGTGTGTGTGTGTGTGTGTGTGTATCATTCCTCCGAATCCAGTTGGTCTTCAAAACTTGAATTCACCACTCCAATGAAGTTAATACCCGTAGTTATGAATGAGTAAATGTTGTGTATCCTACAGGTAGGTCTGGAAGGTTTTGGGGTTTTGAAGGAATCCAATCTGTTTGCAAGGAATGTATGTGTCTGTTAATGAAATCTGTTGTGTTTCTTCTTTTAAAAGAAGAATTGGATGTTTGAAGTCGTATGTATATATTTATATACTGTACCGTACGTATGTGTGTAAATGTGTATTTTGTTATAGGGTTTTATTTTTGGGTTTTGGGTTAGGTTAATCAATTTGGCTGAGTAAAGATCCTCAAACGTTGCATTTGAGACCCTTATATCAAGCCTTGTCTGTTTTTTGCCTATATGTCAAATAGGAATTGGAATAGGTTGGGCCTATATTGGTCAAATAGGAATTGGAATAGGTTGGGCCTATATTGGTCAAATAGGAATTGGAATAGGTTGGGCCTATATTGGTCAAATAGGACTTGGAATAGGTTGGGCCTATGTCAAATAGGACTTGGAATAGGTTGGGCCTATGTCAAATAGGACTTGGAATAGGTTGGGCCTATGTCAAATAGGACTTGGAATAGGTTGGGCCTATATGTCAAATAGGACTTGGAATAGGTTGGGCCTATATGTCAAATAGGACTTGGAATAGGTTGGGCCTATATGTCAAATAGGACTTGGAATAGGTTGGGCCTATGTCAAATAGGACTTGGAATAGGTTGGGCCTATGTCAAATAGGACTTAGAATAGGTTGGGCCTATATGTCAAATAGGACTTGGTATGCCTATATGTCAAATAGGACTTCGGAATAGGTTGGGCCTATATGCCAAATAGGACTTGAAATAGGTTGGGCCTATATGTCAAATAGGACTTCGGAATAGGGTCACGAATAGGTGTTAGGTGGGTGTAGGTTTGAATTTGTGCAATTGCTTTAGGTCTTTGTGATGTTACAGTTCGAGTCGAATTTTGTGATGTTGCAGGTTTGAGTCAAATTTTGTGATGTTACAGGTCTGAGTCGAATTTTGTGATGTTACAGGTCTGAGTCGAATTTTGTGATGTTACAGGTCTGAGTCGAATTTTGTGATGTTACAGGTCTGAGTCGAATTTTGTGATGTTACAGGTCTGAGTCGAATTTTGTGATGTTACAGGTCTGAGTCGAATTTTGTGATGTTAATGAGTCTTATGAGTAAGTTAAATTGCTGAAATAAGTTTTATAACCTACACCACAGGTTCAATTATAAATTTAGTGTTTTTAGTTAGGATAGGCCTTGAGTGTAAAGAGTAAGGCCTACTTTAAGAGGTAGGCCTATTATGTAAGGTAAAGTTAGGTGGGCCTACTAAATAGGCCTACCGAGTAGGCTTTTATTTTGGCCTATTATTTTATAGGACCTCAAATGAATTAAGCCTGTTAAATTAACAAGGCTTAGTTTTGAGTTTGAAGAGTAGGACCTATTAAATAGGCTTAATGTTGCGGGCCTATTTTTTTTAGGACCTAAAATAAGTTATGCCTGTTAAATGAACAAGCCTTTGTTTTCGGTTAGTGTAAAGGTAAAGGAATTGGTTCCCAGTTGCTTAGGCCACCATATGAAAAAACTATAGTGGGGTTACGGTTGAAATTGGGGTTAGGCCTGCTGAGTTAAGCTTAGCCACTGCGTGTGTCAGTGTAAATTTTAGAGGGGTTAGTTCCCCATACACAGGGCCACCATCTGAAAAAACTATATAGGGCTATGGGTTGATTGCCTGTGCCCTCATCCGTTGGAAATTTCCAACAGACGTCAGTGGAGGGTTACCGACAAAAGCCCTATGCTTTTTCGTTAGAGAGTTATAAATATGTAGGTCTTTAAAGGACCTCTTTATATTTATTTGATTACGGTAATTCTAGCATCGGGAGTTGGGAAAGCCTTATGTTAATAAAAACTGAAATTGCTCACCTTATTTTTGCTGGGTCTTTGTTTGTTTCGATGTAGGGCGTGACGGTCTTTTCGGTGTAGGGTCGCCACGATGGGGTTACGCGGCGAATTTACTTAAGGTAATTAATATAGGCAGTCACTATATAAACCCCTGAAGGAATAGGCCTATCCTTTTATAGTCACTAGGTTTTATATTATAAGGAATTCACTCAGGACTCTAGGGGGACAAAGACATCCTCCGCGTTTAAAGCTTCGCTGTAACATAAACAGCCCTGAGAGCCGTTCCTTGGTTCTGGTGTATTATTTGCCGAACTAGCATTATTTTTGTTTGGTCTACTCCTTCGTAGACTAAACAATAAATTGGGTTTTCTTGTTGCTATGTGAGGCTGATTCATACATACAGGTTCTTTGTACGTATGGCAATTCAATTATTTCATTCCCAATAGGCTATGTCGCCAATCCCGAGGCATTTTTGTATAGATATTTAATTCAATTAATTAATAATTTATATTTAATTATGAAATAAATGTACCACATATGATACCATGTTGTGAGTGCGTATAGTTTTTCCATAGTTACAGAGCGTTATGGAGCATTATTCTTTTGAAGAACTTGCTGATATGCATCTCGTGTTGGGAGAGATGCTAGGCAACACAGCTGCTGCCCAATGCCGGTATGGTGAAAGGTATCCTAATAGGCGATTACCATCGAGGTCTACATTTCTTTCAACTGACCTTTAATTGACCGATGACTACATGAGCAAGGCATGTTTCGACCAAGACATTTGAATGCTGGACGTCCACGAACTCTACAAAACGTAGATATAGAATAGATTCTTCTAGCTGTCCAACAAGATCCGCACACAAGGAGAATAGCTGTAAGAGTAAATAGGTCAAATTTTTTCGTATGGCGTACATTAAGGGAACAACAGTTACACCCGTACCACATCCAACCAGTACAGAATTTACTTCCAGCAAATGCCCCTGCTCGACTTCAATTTTGTCGATAGATATACAAAAAATTTGCTGAAGATCCAGTGTTCTCAAGCAAAATTCTTTTTATGGACGAGACATGCTTCACAAGAAGTAGCGTACTAAATCTTTATAATATGCATTCGTGGGCGGATGAAAAGCTACACGAAATCCGCGACAGAAGATACCAACACCAATTTTCAATAAACGTTTGGATCGGAATTCTCGGAGATAATTTAATTGGCCCTTACAGATTAACAGAACGTCTTACTGGAGATTTATATTTAAATTTTCTAAGGGAAGATCTTCCGCCATTATTGGAAAACGTGACACTTTCCGTTCGACAACAAATGTGGATACTCCATGACGGTGCACCCGCTCACACTACTATTGCTGTCAGAAATTTTCTGAATGAAGAATATCCTCAGCGGTGGATTGGGCGACAGGGTCCCCGTCGCTTGGCCGCTCAGGTCTTCGGACCTAAATGCAGTCGACTTTTTCCTGTGGAGTTACTTAAAAAAATCTTGTTTATGCGAGAGAAGTTAATAACATAGACGAATTGTGGCAACGTGTTCAAGATTGTTTAGAAACAATATGCAAACCATATAGGTGTTTTCGAACGTAACGTACGGGGCAAAATTTTCAACGTGTTGAAGCATGGACTCTGATGCAGGGAAACCATTTTGAGCACTTACTGTAAATAAACTTTGATAAACTTTAATTACTTTCATTTTAATTGGATCGTCCTCGGCAAAAATGCAATGTATCTCGGAAGCGAAGTGATTGCGGATTTATGTTCATAGAAACTTTTTTTTGTTCACTTTGACGTCCTGAATATGTATACTAATTTATGAAACATAATTTGATAACACCCTATATATATATACAGGGTGGCGCAAACGTCGCGCATCATAGGAATTTTCAGTGTTGACTATAATATATTTTTTTCTTTTAGGTAGGGGATGGTTACGAAATTAACAATAGACTGCCTGCGAACTGTCTTTCTTTGTTTCTTATAGCAGGCCAAACCAGTGGCCAGATTTGGATGAGACTTGGGGGATAGGGGTAACTGGGGCCGGGGAAGAACATAGGCTATGTGGCGTCGGCCTCCGAGGTCATCTGGGGAACGCTTGAGGCCTCTGTATTGTAGTAATGTCTAATTAAGAATTAAATGTTTGTTAATAAGAATTAAAGAATGTTTAATTAAATGATTTGTTATAATAAGAAATTAAAAATTAAAAAAAAAACGAATTGGTAACAGCCCGAAATGGGTCTAGGGACGAGAGAGAAATGCCCAAAAACGGCAGTCATCGGACGCCCTTGGGCTTAGTAAGGTGTTTTTGTGTGTTAAGATGTAATTGTAAATTTAGATTATTATTTCATATCTCTCTCCGACTTAAATGTTAACGTTAATTTCCCCCTCGCATTACCCCGTTTATCTAAAAGCGTTTTCGGAATAAAATAAAAGTTAGTAAAGTGTTAAAAGCGTATAATTAATCCCCGGTCTCCCATGCCCGGCTCAAATTATAATGGCGCCTCAAACTCGGTCACGTGCTACCCGTATTTATAAAGTACAGCGAAAACGAGTGTAGAGAATGAGGAGGGATAAAGAGAAATGGAATAAAGAAAGAGAAAATAGTATAAAAAAAGCAAAATAAAGGTTAATAAAGCTTAATTACTACAGTATTCCGGATTGGTTGAAAGATAGTGACATCAGAGACACGTCATAAGAGTGACAAATTGGGCGGAGCTCTATCATTGACCAGGGTTGGTACCCAAAAACCCACCCAAACACCCGAGACTTTTTTCCATTATGAATACTGTGCGCAATAATAGGATCATTACCTACTGAACTCCAGCCATCTTGTATAAGGGTAATGGTACAATCATCAAGATTAAGGTCATTCTTCATTTCATGGATTACTTTATCATTAACTTTTATTAACAGATCAGATGCCAACCTTTTCCTGTTTGGTGGTTCATATCCTGATCTTAGACCTTTGATCAATTTTATAAATTCTTTATTTTCTAAAACGTTGAAGGGTATGTTAGCTGAAAAAAAGAACCTTGCAACTTGTAAATCTAATTCTTCCTTTTGGTCCACAGTCGTTCTTACCACAAATGGTGTAATTGATCTTTGCCTTTTATGCTTTATTGGTGTTGAATGACAGAATGTGGATGATGAAGAACCCGCACTGGTGTCACTCATTTCAGGCACATTTTCACTTATAATCTTTGGATCATCTTTGCCAGAAGCCAAAGTTAGAGGAAGTAAATCAGTTTCAACTGATGCTCCAAATTCGAGTTTCGGCATACCTCTTGCCTCATTTTCACAACATTCCACTTTTCTTTTACTGCATTTCTCGAGATGATGTTTCACTCTCAATTTTTCGAGTGATACTTTCTTTGCAATAATTGCATAGTACTCTAGTAGGCTGATCACTTCATAAAGTCACCTCGTCCCATTCGCTAGCTTTAGATCTTCCACCTCTATAACTTTTTGAGTTTGGCATCTTAAAAATTTAAATTTGAGTTAGGTCTAAATAAAGCTGAAATCTGCTGTTAAGAAATAAAGGAAAGATCTAAAATTAAAATGGAGAAAATTCTAATATGTCGTCATTATCTCTCATATCTGAACTTTCTGTGAAATAAAGATGTCTTTTTAATATATATTGTAGATTAGATAAATTAATAAAATAATAGATATATTAGGCACTACATAATTATCGAACCTTTCTAAAAAAAAATTTCAACCCATCAAAAAACAAAAAACACAGCAGGGTTGTTGTTTTTTGTGAAAAACCTGGGTTTTTGCCAACCCTGTCATGGACACGTCATAAAATGGGCGGAGCTCTAGCATATATATATATATATATATATATATATATATATATATATATATACAGGGTGTCCCATAAGTCCGGCATCATAGGAAAAATAATAAAAAAAGGCAAAACAAAAGCTTTTATTTACAGAAAGTGCTCAATATGTCCACCATTGTTTTATTGTTCCGTAGCCCATTCACAAAATTCCATCCTCCGGTCGGGATCATCTTCGCTTAATTTCTGTAGGATCTGAAGTTTATATGGATGCCATTTGTGAGCCTGAAGAATGCGATGGATGCTACTTTTCGACACTCCTGTCTCGGCGGACAATCGCCGAAGAGACTTATTGGGACTTCTGTTAAAATGAGCCAGGATAGCAGTCGCTGTATCATCGTCAGTGGACCTCCTTGAAGTTCCACTGCGTGGTTTATCTTCTATGGATCCTGTTTCCTTAAACTTTGCAACAAGTCTGCTAACACAACTCTGTGTTATTGGCTCGCGGTCTGGATGCAGTCTGTTAAATTCAGCAGCGGCCTCTCTGACTCCGATTTCCTATGAGTAGAATTATCTGGATTCGTTCTTCCTTGCTCACAGACATTATGGCCTGTAGAAAGAGAAAAATATGAATTATGGTTTGTAGAAATGGAAAAATATGAATTTCTCTTATGATGCCGGACTTATGGGACACCCTGTATATATTAGTTCAACTTCCACCCGGGTAACGCCGGCTCGCTCCGCTTGTTACTGTATAAGACTAGTAAACTACATGGAGTTGAACGCTGTTCACGATCATATTAAATGTTTATCTTTATGAATGCAGACATTACATTATAATTACCTGTATGTCAATGACTGCACATTCAATTGTCCTCTAGATATACAGTATATGTCTGTGTTATATGTTGTTGGACTAGGTTGTCCCCCCTCCACCTCACCTTCCCCTCAGTTGGGGTACCTTGACTATCACTGCGGCGTTACCACATGTACGGAGTCGTCTGTGAGGCGAGGAACATTACATACGCGGGCAACTGTACCTTTTATCTCAACGTACACCCAAATCAGCAGCGTTGGACTGTGAAATTGAAGTTCGCTATATAATGTCGAGCGCTGTTAACTAATATAGGTCCCCAGTTACTAATGATGATCATGATAAGTTTTATTGCCATGGTATAAATCCCATATTATTATTAATTACATTCCTTTTAAGGCTCAGCCTGAAAAATGCGACTCAGTTCACTCACTCGAGGAATGATTGATAGGTTTCCATGAACGAATAAGCTAACCTATGTTCAAAACATTTTGTGGTCTGCTTTTTTTCCCTACGTCAAATGAATCATCTCTCCTAAATGGAAATGGAAAATTATATATATATATATATATTTTTTTTTTTTTTTCAAAGAATGACCGCTCATGGCCACCAAAAGAAAGGTGGATAGCAGAGCGAACACAGAACGAAGAGTATGGAACAACTAACGGAAATGAACAATAGACGGGGGGGGGGGGAAGAGGAGGAGGTGGGGGGAAAGCAAAAAGATCATAGTGGGGTCACAGCCGGTAAAGAAGTCGGGAGCGAAAGAGGAAGGAGAACAACCCGGTTATCGAAAAGTAGGAACCTTCAGACAGAAGAGCGCCAAGCCTATCACAAAGCCCAACGTTCTCCAAAAAGGGAAAATACTCTGCGCGCAGCGCAGAGTAAAGCGGACACTCCACCAGAAGGTGGGCAACTGTAAGGAGGACGTCACAATTGGGACATCGGGGCACCCGATCCCCGGCCATCAAATAGCCATGGGTCAGGTGGGTGTGGCCAATACGGAGGCGGGCCAGAGCCACCTCCTTATGGCGCGACCGATGGAAGGAAGAGGCCCAACATCCCAACTTGGGTTTAATCTTGCAAAGTTTGTTGTCCGTAGCGCCATCCCAGCGACTCTGCCACCGGGAGCGCAAAAACCCACGGAAGCCAGGGATATAATCAGAAAAAGGGAGGGACACAGGTGAAACCTGCAGTCGGCACGCGGAACGGGCAGCTCGATCGGCAGCCTCATTTCCAGCCACGTTAACATGTGCTGGGACCCAGCAAAATACCACCTCCTTGCCACCGAAAGCGACAAGAGTATGGTACAGTAGCTGGATTCGTCGGACCAGCGGGTGGACAGGGTCAAAACACTCCAGGCCATCCAGGGCACTGCGGGAATCCGAATGGATGACGAACGACCCATCCGGATGCACCGACACCACCTCCAGAGCGCTCAGAATGGCATAGAGCTCCGCCGTAAAAACGGAAGCCTCATCAGGGAGACGGGTACATCGGGGAGCAAGGACAGACGACTGGGGAACAGCCGCGGATCCAACGCCCCCCGACGACCTCGAACCATCCGTGAAGATCGCAACACATGCAGAGTGACACGCCGCATGCTGCAGGAAAAGAGACCGAAGCAAGGCAGAGTCCGACTCGGTCTTGCGAACGGGGCGCAACGCCCTACAGCACGCAACAGGGGTGCTCTCCCAAGGTGCAACACCACTGAAAGAGACCGGTATAACGGATGGAGGGGGAGTGCCCATACCATCGAGGAGGGAGGTCACCGTGTCGGTGAAATACCAACCCCCATCCCGGCAGAACGCCCTCTCAACCACCTGGAACAGAGGAGAGGTGGGAAGACGGAGGATCCGGAGATAGTGTTTAGCAACGAGGAACGACCTCCGATCCTCCAAGGGAGGGATGTCGCACTCCACCTGCAGACTATCAACCGGAGAGGAGCGGAAGGCGCCAGATGACATGCGCAGTCCTCTAGAGAGGACCGGATCCAGTATCCGAAGGGCCGTGCGGGAGGCGGAGCCATACACCACACTCCCATAGTCTAATTTGGACTGTACCAGGGACACGTACAAACGGAGGAGCGTCCGCCTATCCGCGCCCCATGTAGTATGCGACAGATGCCCCAGCAAATCCAGGGTACGTCTCGCGGACTCGCGCAGCCGGCGAAGGTGGGGAACCCAGCTCAAACGGCTGTCGAAAACCATACCCAAAAGAGTACTGATGAAACGAGGGCCAGAGGCTGACCCCCGAGTGTAAGGTTAAAGGCCGGGATGGCGCCGGATCCCCGTCTCCTCGACGGAAGGAAGGCCACACACGAAGTCTTCGGAGAAGACAACGTAAGGCCCACCGACGACGCCCAGCGTTCAACCCGATTGACCGCGAGTTGGACTTGCCTCTCCACGAGGGGGGGACTCGTCCCCGCGGCATAGACAGCCAGATCATCTGCATAGATGGAACAGCGCACCGAGGGCGGAAGAGCTCCCGGTAGCGCAGACATAACTAGGTTGAAGCATGAGACGCTCAACACACACCCCTGGGGCACCCCCTCCTCCTGAACATACAGGGCAGATAGGGCCGCCCCATTACGGACGCGGAAAGTGCGACGGCAGAGGAAGTTGCGAAGAAACGTGGGCAAAAAGCCCACAAAACCAAGAGACTTCAAACGGTCCATGACCACTCCCCGACGGGTCGTGTCATAGGCCTTTTGGACGTCAAAAAAGACGGCCAGAACAAGATTCCGGCGGGAAAATGCCTCCCGTACATCATGGCCAAGGAGGAGAAGGGGTCCAGAGTACCCCGAAATCGACGAAAACCATACTGGGTCGGGGGGCATAACCCAAGCGACTCCAGTGTAAAGGAAAGTCGGACGGCCACCATCTTTTCGAGGAGCTTGCATAAGCAGCTCGTCAAAGCAATAGGCCGATAGCTCGCCACCTCCGCCGGATCCTTCCCCGGCTTAGGTATCGGGACCACAATCGCCTCCCTCCAACGGGAAGGGAACGACCCCTCAACCCACATCCGGTTGAAAAGATCCAGCAAGAAGTGCAGGGCCATCGGGTGCAGATTCCGAAGAAAGTCATACGGAATGTCATCAGGGCCAGGAGCGGAAGAACGACGGGTTGCCAAAGCAGCCCGAAGTTCCCGCATCGGAAAGAGATGGTTATAGGGCTCGTTCCCAGGGGGCGGGAACGTGACCTCCGATAAAGGGCGATTCGCAGCCGAAGGCGAACGGGAAACCGCAGCAAAAGCACCGGCCAGCCGATCAGCCACAGCAGCAGGATCCGAAAGGAAGCCGTCCCCGTCCCGAAGGACAGGGCGACTAGCAGGGACCGGCCTCCCCTCGATACTACGTACCTTCCGCCACACAGCAGCAGAAGGGGTAGATGAGGAGATGCCGGACACAAAAGCACGCCAAGAGGCCCGACGGGCCAACTTGAGAGTCCGGCGGGCGAAAGCCTTCGCCCGCCGCATCTCAATCAAGTGGCCCGCGCGCCGGGTGCGGTGGAAGCGGCGCGTTGCCCTCTTCCTCTCGCACACCGCCTGGTGACATGCTGGAGTCCACCACGGGACGCTACGAGTCCGCGGGTTACCGGAAGAACGAGGAATACAGTCTTCCGCGACGCCCATCACCACCCGCTCGAAGAACTCCAAGCTCTCATCCACCGAGCCAAAGCTCAACACCGAACGGACAATGACGGAACGAGCTCTGAAAGATGGCCAGTCAGCCCGCGCAAGGCACCACCTCGGTCGAGATGAAACGCCCGGCTGCGGACCGACCGGCTCAAGACAGACTGGGTAATGATCACTGCCATAAGAGTCCCCCAACACCTTCCACGAAAAATCGAGTAAGGCATCGAGGGACACCAGGAGAGATCAATACAGGTAAATGAACCCGTGGGTTCGTGGAAGTAAGTAGGTTCACCGGAATTGAGACACGCAAAGGAAAGTTCCTCCATTAAGGAGAGTAAAATCCCAGCAACATTAGTCGACCGAACATCCCCAAGCCGGGTCGCGACTGTTAAAGTCCCCGAGGAGGAGAAACGGTCGGGGTAGTTGCAGCACCAATTCGCGAACCGCGTCGCGAGAAGGAGGGTCATGAGGAGGAATATAAACCGAGCAGGCAGTGTACTGGCGATCTAAAAAGAGCCGCACAGCCACAGCCTGCAAGGAAGTGCGAAGAGGCACACCACGCGATGGTAACGAATGATGCACGTAAATCGCCGCACCCCGCCGGCGTGTGCGCTCATCCGGGGTGCAAGGGAAACCAACATATCCAGAGAGACGAGGGAGTCCCGCGCAGCCAGGATAGTCTCCTGGAGACAAACACAGGAAGGCCGCTCGCTCTCCAGCAGGGAGGCAAGGTTCTCCCAGTTAGCTAAAAGCCCCCTACAGTTCCAATGCAAGATGGAACTGTAAGGGGAAGCGGCATTATAAGAGGCAGAGAAAACAGCGAAATAGCCACGGACCAAGCTGAGCAGCAAACTCAACGGTCCGTAACCAGGGACGGAATCGGTTTCCCCGACTCACCCAGAACTGGGGGGGTAGGGGCCACCGACTCCGCATCTGCTGCACCCGTAGTAGGACGAGAAGTGGAGAGTAGAACAGGGAGGTCAGAGGGGGGCTCTCCCGGCGGGGGGAGAGACGACGAGTCGGGCCCAGCCGAAACCCCCAACTCCCCACAAAGGGGGACCGGGGGAACCAGCTGTTCGAGGGCTCGTCAAACCAGACAAGCACTGACGGGGGGGAGAGGAAAGGTCGACCACAAGTGGGAGAGGTAGATCCAGGGGAGAGACCCGACCACTCTCAGCAGGAGCCGGAGAGAGAGAGACTCCATGAAGGAGGGCCAGGCCCCTCTCGACCGGGTCTATCATGGGAACAGAGTCAGTAATCGAGGGTGTCATGGGGCAATGCACCTCGACCGACACCCGGACACTGGTCGGGGCACCGGGAGGTGACGCCCCACCAGCGCTCCGTATAGGGGGGGGGGGGAAGTCCCGAGCGGATCAGGAACAGCGCGCCGCTTCCCCTCCGGTGAAGACGGGGAAGAAGGGGAAGCAAGGCGAGCAGCAATCAGGGTCGGGTCGGAAGGACTCCGACCACGGCGACGCTTCCTCCTCTCCTTCGGGGCATCCCCCTCCCCACCCGAGAGACGAGTAGGCAAGGATCCAGACCCCAAGGCCGGAGGGGAGAAGGGGCACTTGTAGGCAGGGAAGCAGATGGGATGTCAGAAAGTGAGACAGAGGAACAAGAAGGACCCGCGGCGCCAGGAGGACCACCAACCCCCGGGACTTCCAGGGGGGGCACCACTCCAGTAGACGCCGGGGTAGCACGGGAGGGGCCCGAGGGCCCGCCAGGGCCAAGAGCCGCAGCGTAGGACAACCCCCGCCGCGGCTCCCGGTCACGGATCTTATCGCGCGCCTCCCGCGCACTAAGGAATTCGGTAGTCCTTAAGGACCGCACCTCAAATTCAAACTTGAAAACGGGACAGTCCCGGGAAGAGGAAGGGTGGGCCCCCGAACAGTTTGAGCAACGCGGGGGCTTCGTGCACGGGGTAGGGTGCGCAGGCCCACCGCAGCGGACACATAGCTTACCCTCACGGCGGCACGCAGAGCTAACATGGCCGAACCGGTTGCAGCCAAAGCAGCGAACCGGGTCAGGCACATATGGTCGCACCGAAAACTCACACGACCGGCGATCACCCATGCCCCAGAACACCTGGGCCGGAGGCACAAGGGAGTCAAAGGTCAGGAGCAGACGAGCGGACGGGGTAAGAGCACCATCCCGGCGCGACGAAAAGCGGAAGACCTTCGTTACCCCCTGGGGGGCAAGATCCTCCTGCAACTCGCCAACCGGGATTGACAGCAGACGGGAAGCGAAAATGGTGCCTTGACAGCTATTCAATTGCGGATGGGGAGTCACAGAAACTCTGCAACCCAAGACATCCTGCAACTGTAGAAGGGACCCAGTCACCCCCGAAGAACGGGACTTCAAAAGAAGAGACCCATCCCTCAGAGGGCGGATATCATAACGACAGGGAACCCCTATCGTCTTAAGGCGCTGAAACACCCGTTCCGAGTTGCCCGGAAGGGAGCCAGCGGAAGGGCGGAGAACAAGGAACCTGTCCACTGGACAGAAATTGACAGCAGAGACAGGTCCATGTGTAACGGTAACCGAGAGTGGGCGAGAGAACAAGGGCCGCGAAGACCCCGCCCTACGGCCACCACGAGTCCGGCCACGAGAGCCAGACACCGCAGAGGACGAGAGGGGGCCATACGGCTTGAGGGTCAATCCAGCGGAGGCAGAGGCCGCTGAACGACCAGAAGTAGTAGTCTGATCCAAATCCAAGGGCGGGCCAGAGTCGTCAACAAGAGGGGAGTGAAGTTTAGTAAGAGAACCCATAAACAGTATTTTTACAAAAAACGGCAGCCTCGGACCCAAGGCGATGCACCAGCCGCCGCTGCATCCTTCAAAGCGCAGGCCCCAACGTCCCGGGTAGCCCGCCCCCCAACCTAACTGTCGTTTTAAAAACAGCCGATTGGCACTACGGAGATTTGTCCGTTCAGGGCCAAGCAAAGACCCAATCCAGACGCAGCAGCGGTCCGGGCGCCCAAACCGTCCCGGAGCACGGCTCAGCCACGGAGCGATGCCCCCCGGCGGGTGCACCTGATGACCCCAAGACTGCAAATACAAACAGAGGGGGGGGGGGGATACTACGATTGACAGAGGCACAGGACCGAGTCAAGACCAAAGAAATTCCGGGAGAAACGGAAAAAAAGGGGGAGCAAAAAGAAAAGAAAAGGGGGGGGGGGAACGCAACTAGGTAACTCTTCGCCCACACCCCGCGAGGAGTTGAGGAAACCTACAACCCACGAGGTGTACGAGCCCCTCGGCCCGGCAAGCCGGAGTACCTAATCGAGGGGGATATATATATATATATAACCTTACAACCTTACAAAGGTTCCGCGCGATGATTTCTCATTTCGCGAAGGTCAAGCTTGTCGCCCCTCCTCTCGAGTTGGCCTGGTGAAGTAGTGAGTTGGATTCTTGCGCTCTCCACCTCACATAGCCAGGTACGCCCGGCTCATCGGGGATTGTCTGAGCCAGCGTCTAGTCTTCTTTTGAAGATTTCCACTGCAACTCCCTTCGTGTTTCTTAGGTCTTTGGGCAACTGAAAACAGTTTTGGTACTCTCACTACAAAACTATTTTCTTTCAGGGTAAGGATGTTCCTGTCTCGCCTTCAATTTGGGAATACGACACAGTCTACCGCTTCTACTTTCCATCGTTGTTTGGGGAGTTATGGTATTCAGAGTATATATATAATATGTATATATTATATATATATATATATATTACACACAGACCGTGCATGGAACAAGGAACTCGTCTGGGAATTAAATCACTGTAGTTCGAATAATGGTAAATGACAAATACTATGCACGG
>JAJOZX010002368.1:645000-663644 GCA_023014485.1 Bathynomus jamesi
CGCGTTGACACACCAACAAATTGGGTTACTTCAGACATTTTGTGTCCGTGGGCTCTGCCAAACACGATGGCTCCCTTTTGCCACTGAGTAACGTCTGCCTCACGACCCATTTTGCAGACTATATCCAACACATACTTTGTTCTTCACCACCTCACGAAACAGATCTGATCCTGTGTGCTACGTCACCGCTACTTGTCACTTACCAATGCTACATCAGCGCCCTCTGTGTGACCTTGAACTTCCTACTATCGGTGCTAGTAGGGGTGACTAATTTTTTGTCCGGTGTGCTTTTATATATATATTAGGCCGTTTCGAAAAATCGAAATTTATGATGGCTCAACGCACACATACTAAAAAAGTAATATGTCATGAATAAAGACTTCATACAAAATATTAAGACAAGAGCTTATTGTTATCCCACCCCTCAATGCATATCTATTTTACCCCTCATGGAGAAAATTTTCATTTTTCTGGCAAATATATTTATTTATTTTGTGATGTCCTCTTAAATTGGTATATAAAATTCATAATAAATTGGAAGATAAGTAGGTCATTTTCAGGAATGATCCAGTAACCCCCCCCCCTATATTCTTTAGAGAGAATTCTAGAAAATTCTTCCTTCAGGATAACTATTCTAGATTTCCATTTTTTCCCTTTATGGATTATATGATGTTTTATTTGCTTTTCATCTATAATTACTGATATTTTCACAAGTTTACTGTTCTAGAAAGGTTACTTCATGTTACTTTACAACTTTCTTACAGTAATCAAGTCATAATATAATTTACGTGAGTGATTAATGATTATTATATTTATTAAGACTAACAGGTGGTAAAACTTTTTCCCTCAGATTATGGCAAAAAACAGAAACAAGTGTGAAGTCTGGTTGGTCGACAAGTGCTGGAGAGGGTTTTTCTGAGAAGCAGCTTCCAACTAACAGTGATGTCCTTAAACGTCTTTTTTATCACATTAAGGTGGGAAAGCAAATGTCTCTGTAGCTTGCGCAACTGTAGCCACGAAGTTATTGCTATGTGGGAAAAAGCTCCTTAATTACATCCCCAAGCTTATATTGTCTCAAAGCTTAAAAGGCTTTACAATAAGCATGAAGGGCTGGTCAAGAACCGAACTCGACGAACTCCTACCCAAGAGAAGAATGAAGCAGAATTTGTCACCAGCTTAAAGAAGCTTTTCGATGTAGCTCATTCAGAAGTGGAAACAGAAATAAAATTGCAGGAGGATAAAGATTTTCTTAAGGATCAAAGGAATGATCGGAAAATGATTATGGGTCCAGAAGACAAGAGTTTTCAAGAAAGGCAAAAGCACGACAGATAAGCATGGAAAGAATGGAAAAACTTCGCAGGAAATCAAAGGAAGAAATGAGGCAATTGACAAAGGTTGTGGATCTCAACCAATGTGAAAATTCCGGTTCAGGAGGAAGTGAAGAATCATCTGGTGATGAATTGTTCTACAGAGCACTCTCATCATCATCTTCAAAAAAGGAGAAGCTTGAACCAGGTGTAATTGTTAGGGATAAAAAGTTCTTGGCTGCTCTGGACCGCACTGGAACATCTGCAAGAGCTGCTATGCACATTGTGGCACCTGCCCTTTCAGCTGCTGGAGTGGAAATTGAAGAATCACACTTTCATCATCTTCTATCTACAGGTCTCGGCGATCAACACGGATGCAGATGGGAGAAGACATTAAAGCCAGTTTCCAACCAAATACCCCTTTAATAATTCATTTTGATGGAAAGCTTCTTCCATCCATGCATGGGGGTAAGAGTGATGTAATGCCCATTGTTGTGACTGGTGCAGGCGAATTAGAAAAATTACTGTCTATTCCAAAGCTTATTTCTGGAACGGGAGAAGAAATGGGGAGAGCAGTTTTAGATGTCTTGAAGCAATGGCCACAAGTAAATGAGTGGGTAGCAGGCCTTTGTTTTGATACTACTGCAAGCAATACAGGTATCCATGCTGGGGCTTGTACCATCATCCAAAAGGCCCTTCAGAGATCACTGCTTTTTCTGGCATGCCGCCACCATATCCACGAGCTTCTTATCACTGCAGTTTTTGACATGTTTTTCTCTTCTTCGGGTCCACAAATTCCCTTATTCAATCGATTCAGAGATTGTTGGGATAACATTGATCAGCAGAATTACAAGCCCTATGAACCCAATGATCTCACCTCAGAATCTTTAGATCATTGGATCTTGAAGCACAGAGACAAGCTTATTTCTTTCATCAACTCCAAACTTCAAGAGGGCCACACTCGAGGTGACTACAGGGAATACTTAGAACTTGCACTTATCTTCCTTGGTTGTCCAATGCCTAAAACAAATAAAGGCTCTGATAGCAGATTCCACTACCCAGGAGCTTACAGCAGAGCTAGATGGATGGGAAAGGGCATCTATTCCTTAAAAATTTACTTATTTAGGAACCAATTCCTTCTCACCCCTCATGAAAAACAAGCTCTGATACGAATAAACGCCTTTTCAGTGACAGTTTATCTTCAAGCTTGGTATACATCTCCAGTTGGAATTGATGCTCCAGCAAATGATTTGGCCCTCCTCAAGATGCTACATATCTACAAGATCCAGGTTGATAAGGAAGTGGGTGCTACAGCCCTCAAAAAACTTCAGAACCATGGTTGGTACTTGAGTGAGGATCTTGTAGGATTTGGCTTTTTCTCAAACCTCGTGACTGAAGATGATAAGGTTCTAATGCTCCACAACCTTCACCACGCGCCTCCTCGAAAAGTGAGGACAAGAAAGGTGGACCCCCGAATGTTGCAAAACCCCAATGACTTAAAGATTACCAGTTTTGTCACAAACTCAAACACAAGACTTCTTCAAGTGTTTGAAAATAGAAATTCCCAAGAAACTTGAAGACATTGAGGAGCACCGTAATCGGGTCATGGCAGTCAAAGTAATCAACGACTGTGCTGAACGAGTAGTCAAACTGGCTACAGAGTTTAATGAGAAGCTCACAAAGAGTGAGGAAGAGAGACAACTGCCCTTTCAAATCATTGAAAATCAGAGAAAGGAGGTCCCTCAGCCACTGAAATCCCTATATTCTTAATCAATATATGTATTAAATAGAATTTAAGTCGCTTTGTTTTAAAACATATTTTTCGTTCAGTCTTATATTTGCTCTAATTATCCAGTAATGTAAAAGAAGTGCCATCTGAGGGGTGCCTTTTTATCATTCAAATAAAATGATATTTTGTCTATTTGTTTTTCTTCCTTTATATAAAAAAATAAAGTGTGCGCGTTTATCAAAATTCAATTTGAAAAATTACCATATAATCGTGAAACGGTCTAATATATATATATATATATATATATATATAATATATATATATATATATATATATATATATATATATTACACACATATATATATTACACACACACACACACACACACACACCACGGGTGTCCGAGAATTATCTGTACAATTTTTGGCTGTTATTAAAAGTCAACCATGAAGTGTAGAAATTCCAGTGTTGTCCCATTTTACAGAGAATCTCTAAGTTTTTTCTGATACCAAGTTTTGGCAATTTTTTTAGAAATTCCAGTGTGTCCGAACATCATCTGTACAATTTCATCTTTTAATAAAATTCTTGATAACACACGTAAAGTTCTTAAACAAGATTATTTAGAATCTGTATTTTCAAAAGTTTCCTTTATTAAAGTAACGTTGTTACAAACATTCGATATGTGCACCATTAGTGATTCGCAAAACATCCAATCGATACTCCAAATGTTGCCATGTACGCTGCAGCAAGTGCAGCATATCCACATCAATTCGCTCAATAGCAGCTGTGATTCTTGCTTTTAAATCATCAATGTCTGTCACCCGCGAACATCTCTAAAAAACTTGTCAAAACGTGGTATCAGAAAAAACTTAATGAGATTCTCTGTAAAATGGGACAAGACTGGAATTTCTACACTTCATGGTTGACTTTTAATAACAGCCAAAAATTGTACAGATAATTCTCGGACACCCGGTGTATATATATCAGAGCTGGGCACTTCCGCAAACCGCAAATCCCGCAATTGTGGAAGTATGTTTTTCGTTTGCGGATTTGCGTTTGCGGCAGTCATCGCAAATTAGTGAATTTGCGTTGCGGAACTAAGACCGCAAACGCAAATCTTTCCGCAAATTTCCCAAAAGGGCCAGCCTGACCTCTGACAACTTCGAACGTCTCGTGTTCATGAAGGGGAACATGGACTTATTAAAACTGGATTTGGCTCAGTTACTGGAGGAGGACGACTGAACTTGTTGACAAAGCCAGAGGCGTACACTTGTAGAGGCTAGAGGGGTTGAGTTGTACAGTGAGTTCAAGTTGTGTACAGTCACAGTGTTAACTTAATTTAACTTGTGTAATGTAATGTGTGTACAGTTACTACAGTTACAGTACAGTCTTCTCTAACGTGTCTAAGTCTCAAAATTTATGAAATTCAAATGATTAAATTTATTATTTAATTTATTTACTATTTACTTGCAGGAGGTGTTTTTGCTCAATATAATATATCAATATATGTAGTATTTTTATTTCTTCTACAATAGTGATTTATTGTAATAAATTATTTAGTCTTGTTTTTAATAAAAACAAGGCTAAAACATTAAACATTAAAAAGATATAAAAACTTTTTATACCTCTTTAATGTTTTGGATACTTTTTATAGTTAAAATTGCGATTGCGGAATTTGCGGTTTGCGGAAGTGTTTGCGGAAGTGCCCAGCACTGTAAAAATTGGAAATATGGTTTGCGTTTGCGGATTTGCGTTTGCGGCACCAAAAATGGCAAGCAGTTTGCGGATTTGCGGTTGCGGAAGGTAAGGTTTGAGTTTGCGGATTTGCGATTGCGGAAGTGATTTTGAGTTTGCGGTGCCCAGCTCTGATATATATATATATATATATATATATATAAAGGATCGAAAAGTAACTCTTTTAAAAGCAGCACAGAATAAGCTGTATTGCAGATAAAATTATAATTCCAACGGTAAAAAAAAAAAAATTATCATCAGAAGTTGATGACAACTGGTTCGGTGGTTGATTCAAAATGCAGAGGAAGACCATCAACATCACGTGTTGAAGAAAATGTTGCAACAGTCGAAGTAGCTCTCCTTCGAAGCCCCAAAAATTCAATAAGACAGGGAACACGAGAAAGTGGACTTACGTATCACGCAGTTCGAACGATTTTGGAGAAGGAATTTAAATGGAGAGCATAGAAACCGCATTACGTTCAGGAGCTTCATCACGAAGATTGTGACCGTCGTATAGAGTTTGCTGAAATCATGCTCAGATGGCTGAAAGATTGGCCAAAACTTTTGCGCATCATCATTTGGTCTGATGAAGCAGTTTTTCAAGTGGGAGGTTTCGTCAACAGATACAACAGCCATTATTGGGTTCCTAATGATCCTGAAGTAACTGTGGAGAGGAGTCCGAGTCATCCAAAGTTAGCAGTATGGTGTGGGATGACACGTGACAATCATCGGACCTTTCCTTCTGCAGGAATCAATGAACGCCGAAGGATACCTCCAAATGTTACAGAATTCTGAGCTACCTGAAGTTTCTGGGTGGTCTAATGCGCACGAATTGCTCTTCCACTAAGATGAGGCTCCACTACACTTTGCTGTGAATGTGAGCGATTGGTTGGACAACAATTTTCCCAAAAGATGGATAGGCATGCACGCAGCAACAGGGCGGCCTCCAAGAAGTCCTGATCTTACATATGATACATGAGACTTCTTTTTTAGGGGCTGGTTGAAGGAAAACGTTTATCAAAGAAAATCAAGAGATCTTGATCAGTTGGAGGAAATTATCAGGAATGCTATACAGAATGCTATGTGCAGTTTTAAGTCATAGGACATGAAGGGTCATTAAATTATTTTTAAAATGCCGTTGCAATTATAATTTTACCTGCTATACAGCTTACCCACCCTACGCTTCTTTAAAAAAAGGGGGTTATTTTTCAATCACGCTATATATATATATATATATATATATATATATATATATATATATATATATATATATATATAATAATACACAGGGTGTCCCATAAGTCCGGCATCATAGGAAAAAAAATAAAAAAGGCAAAACAAAAGCTTTTATTTACAGAACGTGCTCAATATGTCCACCATTGTTTTCAATACACAAATTCAGACGTGATACCCAGTCAGCAAGCACACGGTGAATGATGTCAGGAGTAATGGTGTTACATGCCCCAATAATGCGCTGCCGCAAATGTTCAACACTCCTAATTTTCTCTGCGTATACCAGCGCTTTCGAGTGGCCCCCAAGATAAAAATCTAGTGGCGTGAGATCCGGGCTTCTAGCTGGCCATTCCACAGGCCCTCGACGTCCTATCCAATGACCATGGAATTGTTGGTACAGGTATTCCCTTACTTGGGTGCTGTAATGTGCAGGAGCGCCGTCTTGCTGGAACCATGTTGGGAAATTTCCTTCTTCGTTCAAGACACTGGGAAATGCTTCTTCCTTGAGCATACGTAGGTAGGTGCCTCCAGTGACATGTTCATCGAAAAAGAGGGGGCCTATGATGCGATCCTTCCAAATGCCACACCATACCATCACCCGAGATGCACCTTGTTCCTTTGAAGAGGTATACCAGTGAGGGTTGTTTTGAGACCAGCAGAGGGTGTTCTGTCGATTTACCTCACCATTTCTATAAAAAAACAGCCTCGTCATTGAACAGAATGGTGGACGGGAAATTGGCATCCCGAGCATAAGAAAAATATGAATTATGGTTTGTAGAAATAGAAAAATATGAATTTCTCCTATGATGCCGGACTAATGGGACACCCTATATATATATATATATATATATATATATATATATATATATATATATATATATATATATATATATATTAGGGTGATGCAAAATAACTTATCATTTCAAAAACTTGAAGACACCCTCTAATTTTATTTAATTTAGTGTAAAAACTGAACATGCAAAATTTCAGCACAATTGAAGACATTTTAGAGGTTGCTACCATCCATTGAACATTTTGTATATTGTTATTTTTCAGTTTGTATTTATTGTACATTTATTTATTTTGCAGATTTCATCAAAAATGGTAGTCAGCAACATATAGCAGTCATAACAGACTCTGAACCTCTTTCCGTAAACCTTCTCATCCCTTTCATTGCTATAGACGCCGTGGCCGAACATTCTAGAATCATTTCTTTGCTGTGACGTCACTGTGGCGGCCGCGTCAGTGTAAGTGCGGCGTCACTGACTCAGTATCTTTGCTGCCTTCGCTGAGAGTGGTTGTATAGCAGTTGCTGAGTTGCACTCATGGAGCGGCATACGCGTCACAAAACAGTTGTTTGGCTCATAGGACATCCTATAGAGTCCTTCAAAGAAACCCAGCTTCCATCTAAAAGGGAAACATTAGCATTGTTTATGAACTACAAGATCAATAAAAAGCAACAGGTGAAAAACAGCGGCTTTGTTGACTGCTAGAGATGTTATGGATGTGTGGGAAAAGGCACGCATCCCAACAGTGTTGAAATGTCATGTCGTGGAGAGAGTAAAGAAACTTTTCAACGAGTGGGAGAAACTAAAGAAGAACAGAAATAATAAGAAGAAGCAATCACCTGCACTACTTCAAAAACAAGAGAGCTGGCAAAATGACTTGCAAGATCTGTTGACATTGCACATGCAAGTGCTCTTGATATGATAAAGATAGATGAAGATCGTGAGTTTTTGATGCTGCAACGACAAAAAGGAAGAAAAGGCAAAATGTCTGGAGTGGATAAAGTTTTTTCACAAATGGAAGAGATTGCTAGAGAAAAGGAAACATTGCTTGAAAAGAAAAGAAAGAGGGAACAGCCGTTTTCGAAGCAGCAGTGCTCTCAAGTTCAAGTCCTTCAAGTTTGAATGAAGATAGTTCAAAATCAGAAGAAGAATTTGTTGCTGACCCTCAGCAGCCATCAACTTCGAGACAAAGTAGATCAAAGTCTAAGAGTGCAAAGCTTATGGATTCTTCAATGCTTGTATCTCTTGATGCTGCAAAAGTAAGTGATAGAGCTGCTTCGGAAATCTTGATCCCAACAATCAATGCTCTTGGGCAAAACCCTGAAGAATACAGTGTTAGCTATTCATCGATACGGAGAGCAAGACAAAGGAACCGCAAGACAATGGCAGAAAATTTGAAGCAGGATTTCGAACAAATTGCCCTCTCCAAATACATTGGGACGGCAAACTACTGGAAGATATTACTGGTCATGAAAATGTTGATCGACTGCCAGTTCTAATTTCCGGCCAAGGAGTTGATCAGCTTCTTGGTATTCCCAAACTTGCCAGAGGAACTGGTCAAAACATTGCAGATGCTGTCCATCAGTTAGTATTGGAGTGGAATATATCTGACCAAGTGAAGGGCATGTGTTTTGACACCACTGCCTCCAACACAGGTTCTAAGAGTGGTGCTTGTATGTTACTAGAGCAAAGATTGGATAAAGATATGCTGTGGCTGGCTTGCCGACATCATATTTTCGAAATAGTGTTAGAAGCTGCAGTTTCTGTCTCCTTGCCATCTTCTAGTGGCCCTGACATACAACTGTTTAAGAGATTCAAAGCAAAGTGGGTGGAAATTGACAAGAACAATTACCAAACAGCAACAGATGACCCTAACATTGCAGAGAAAATCTCAGATGCTGAAGAACTCATTCAATTTGCTCAAGCTCAGCTTGATGAACAGCAGCCTCGTGATGACTATAAGGAATTGCTCGAGCTAACGCTCATTTTCATCGGTAGTGCCCCCAAGTCAGAATCAGCTTTAAAGCACCCGGAGCTTATCACAGAGCACGATGGATGGGCAAGCTAATTTACTGCATTAAAATTTGGATGTTTAAATCTCAGTTTAAACTAACTGAGAGAGAGGAAAAAGGACTGAGAGATGTTTGCTGCTTTTCAGCTGCGATATACATCAGATCGTGGTACCTGGCACCCATACCCTCATGCGCCCCCCGTTCAGATTTGCATTTTGTGCAAAGTCTGCAGCTCTACAAGCAAAAGGATGACAAAATTGCAAGTGCTGCACTCAATAAGTTTTTGAGACATTTGTGGTACCTCTCTGAGGAGCTTGTGGCGCTTGCATTTTTTGATTCAGCTGTTTCGCATGAGACAAAAAACAAAATGAAGCATGCTCTGCAGAAACCAGTTGACTCAAAACCGAGCAAACGAGCATCAATAAATCCTGAATCAGCTGGGCAGAAACAACTGCAGGATTTCGTTACTGCGAACACAAAAAGATTCTTGAAATCCTAGAGGTGCCTTGCACTTTTCTTGAAAAAGATGCTGAAGAATGGAATGATGATGAAAGTTATGCGAATGCAAGAGATATCGCATATGGACTCAAAGTGGTAAACGACATTGCGGAAAGAGGTGTACGACTGATGGAGGAATACAACAAACTGATAACCAATGATGAAGAGCAGAAACAATACCTTCTTCAAATTGTTAAAAGTTACAGGTCGTCACTCTCAAACAAAAACAAGAAAACATTACTCTTGCTTCACAAAAACGAAAATAAACATACATAAGTGGTTATGATATGCCTACTGGGGAAAATTCCACATAAAAAAAAGTTAACGCGCTATACGCTGTACCTCAGAGGGTGATGCGGAAATCAGCGTGCCTATTATTTACTATTTTATGAGCTCACTACGTACTATAGTCTAGAATGTCATCGTTTTTTTTCAAACTAGGTTAACTAGGTACATATCAAACCGGCTCCGGCGAAAATATCAACAAAACAATATTTTTGAGCACAAACTGATATACATTTATTTTTAAAGCTTGGTAGCAACCTCTAATTTTCTCTTTTTCAACCCCAAATTTCGCATACAATGCTTTCTTAGGATATGAATAAAATAGGAGGGTGTCTCCCTGAAAATTGAAAAAAAAAAAATTTGACCCTTTTTTGCATCACCCTAATATATATATATGATGAATAAAATCACGAAGGAAAGGAAACACAGAATGGTGCTCAAGCGCTTTCATCTAATGACATCCTCAGGAACACTGAAGTACATAGAGTTACAGCCTATATATAGGTTACAGAAAAAAAAAAAATATATATATATATATATATATATATATATATATATATATATATATATATATATATACACAATAAACGGAGAAATGAAATTTAAAAAAAAAAAAAATTATTAAAAATTAAAAGATTGTGGGAGGGGCATACAACTTTGTAAGGAAACACTATCGATTTTTAGCACAAGATCAAACTACCGATTTTTAGCACAAGATTAAATTAATTGTTTCCAACCAATGTTATAAAAAAAAAAAAAAAATACAAATTTATACTGGAAATCTGCCCGGGTTTTATCACTACCCATCTTGTATATAAAAATATATTGAAAAATAAGTTATTAGAGTGGCATACAAGTTTACCAAAGATTTAGCGTTCTACCCTTCTTATCTAAATCTTTTCTGAAGGAATTCAAAACAACAGGATCGGGTTGAAAAAGATCTTTGCTTATGTTGAAGTTATTTGTAAGTTGGATAATGGCAGACTCAAGAATATTTCTATTAACAATGTTGCTAGAGTGAAATAAAACTGAAGCATTATTCCAATCAATACAGTGGGATAACTCTGACAAATGGACAAAAAGGGCACTGGACGACTGTCCTGTTCTAACGGAATATTGATGCTGTTTTATACGTGTGTGCAAATCCTTTCCCGTCTGACCTATGTAAAAGGAATCACATTGTTTACAACCAATTTTATAGATAATGCCTGAATTATTGGTAGGGCTATTTTTTACTACGATATTTTTCACAATATTGTTATATGAAAATACTACATTAATATCCAAAAGTTTAAGTACATTAGCAATGCCTAAAAAGCCCGGGAAAAATGGAAGTACTAAAATATTTTTTGACAAAGTACCTGTTTTATTATTGCCCCGATAGAAAGTTCGTTTTGCCTTGAGACAAGATTCCATAAATGCAGATGGATAACACAGATCACTTCCAATACCGTTGATTTTTTTTAATTCGGCATCGATGTATTCCGGACTGGCGATCCTAAGGGCGCGGAGAAACATTGAAGAAAAAATGGCCTTCTTAGTGGGGGTGTCATGTCCCGAGTAAAAGTGTACGTAGGGCAAATTGTTTGTTTTTTTCCGATAGATACTGAACTTAAAAGCTGGGCTTTCCCTATGTACACGCACATCCAAAAATGGAATTGAATTGTCTTGTTCCACTTCTAAAGTAAACTTAATAGAGGGGACTTGATCATTTAACTGAAGGAGGAAGTTATCCAGGTCACGATTCATGGGCCAGATACACAAAATATCGTCGACGTACCGCAACCAAGGGATGCCAACACCCAGGATTCTCGGAATGTAAGTAATTTCGAAAAACTCCATATTTTTCACGTGTTACTTTTGTGAAATAATTTTCATATATATATATATATATGATACACACAGACCGTGCATGGAACAAGGAACTCTTCTGGGATAATTAAATCCACTATAGTCCGAATAAGTAATGGTAAATGACAAATACCATAGTTTTTCTTTTTCATGATGCAAGCCCGACGTGGGCAACGGCTCTCTCGCAGAGAGGTTCCATAAATATAGCTTCCCTCACCAGCTCTCTGCAAAGCAGACAGGATCCAGCTTTGGGACATGGATCTAGGGTTTAAATCAGCCTAGCCCCACTACATTTAGAACCTCAATATAAGTAAAAGACTCGTTGCATTCACGTCGGATTGAATAAATCAAAGAAAAAGGGGTAACTATTATATTTTTAGCCAAAACCAAAACTTAAACCTCAACTGGCAGAATTGAGCGTCCACTTTTCAAGGCACATAACATGTCCGTTTCATGATGGGAATGAACTCAGAATGGTTCCCTGAGTTTTTTATGATACACACAGACCGTGCATGGAACAAGGAACTCTTCTGGGATAATTAAATCCACTATAGTCCGAATAAGTAATGGTAAATGACAAATACAGCTATGGTAATTTGCACCAAATTTAGTATATATGTTGGGGTAAATGTGATAAATTGGTAATTATGCATAATTACCGGTAATTATGCATAATTTCAAACTAACGAAAATATCATGACAACCTAACCAATTGTCAAGGGCGTACAGTTGACCTAACCGGGCATTCAATTGACCTAACCTGGCATTCAATTCAATTGACCTAACAGGGCATTCAATTGACCTAACTGTGCATTAATTTATAACGAAAGATTGGTTTATCACATCAATCTTTCGTTATAAATTAATGCCCAGTTAGGTCAATTGAATGCCCTGTTAGATCAATTGAATTGAATGCCAGGTTAGGTCAATTGAATGCCCGGTTAGGTCAACTGTACGCCCTTGACAATTGGTTAGGTTAAGTCATGATATTTTCAATTATGCATAATTACCGGTAATTATGCATAATTACCGGTAATTATGCATAATTACCAATTTATCACATTTACCCCAACATATACATCAAAGGAGAACCAGGGAAGGTTTTTAGTAACACTCGCCCCTCCCAGTCTTTCTCTAGGATTTTTTCTGCAGAAGGCGCAACGGGTAGTATTGTGTGTGTGTGTGTGTGTGTGTGTGTGTAACACCTGCATAGGGATTTGTCGAGATCTGGATTGACAGTAACCATCCCCAGTCGCGTTACATGAACAAATTCATGTTCTATAATGACGGTTTTCGACCTTATGCCAAGTACAGGGTGTTTATAAAGTCCCTATCTACTTCAGTGAAAACGTAGCAAAAAGGGTAAAATTCAATAACAATATAATAGAAGGCATACATTTAATGAATAATTAAGCACATGATTCTACATGAGCACTATCAGTATCTCTACAGAGGCGAATCTGTCGGCAGCATTGCGGAACACATTTTGGAGCATGACAGGGGTTATTTTTGTAACTGCTGTTACGACACGAGCACGTAAATCTTGCAGATCTGTAACCCTCGTTTGATAGACGTTTGATTTGATAAAGCCCCATGCAAAGAAATCCAAGGGCGTTAGGTCAGGAGATCGAGCCGCCCAAGGCCTGTTGCCTCCACGTCCGATCCACCTATTTGGAAATCGTTCATTAGGTATTCCCGAACAATGTTTGAGTAATGACAAGGTGCCCCATCTTGTTGAAAGACGACGGTGTTTAAAATGCCATCTGAATGAAGCTGGAACGTGCTCGTATCGTAACAGCAGTTACAAAAATAACCTCTGTCATGCTCCAAAATGTGTTCCGCAATGCTGCTGACAGATTCGAACTCTGTAGAGATGTTGATAGTGCTCATGTAGAATCATATGCTTAATTATTCATTAAATGTATGCCTTCTATTATACTGTTATTGAAGTTTACCCTTTTTGCTACGTTTTCACTGAAACAGATAGGGCCTTCATAAACATCCTGTACTATATGGATTTCACATTTCAAACTAATTTCAGATTTTCGATGAAATTGACTGACCTGACCGGGCAGAATGTAATGTAACCCAACCCTACTGAACCTAACCTAACCTAACCTAACCTAACCTAACCTAACCTAACCTTTCGGGCATCGACAGTGTGCAGATCGACTTTGTTCCGCTATCCTCCCCCGTCCTACTCACCAATAAGATAAAACTGAAAAACAAACCAACCAATCACCAATTAAATCCATCCAAGTTCAAAATAATTAACCAAGTTAGTAACAATTTGGAATCGAGTCCTTCGTGAATCACATAAATTTGGAACGAAAAAAAATTATAACGAGTCTCTTCTAAATTGCAATGTTTTTAATTGCATTTTTTTAAAATTGTGTACCGTAAAATTTTTAATTTTTTTTTTAATTTTTCAGTTTTGAACTTTAATGCAATTAATGGCGATAAACATTTAAAAACAAATAAACAAATAAAAAACTTATATACATACTGTATATGAGGCGTCGCGAGCACGAGGAGGCAAACTCGCCAAACCAAGGTTTTGAGATGGACGCGTTTAAACTTTGTAGAACTCGTATGTTATGGCATAATACATTGGCTGAGTATGAGGAGAGAAATTTATTAGCAAGAGAGAAATTAAAGCTTTAATAGACGAGTAAAGATATGAGTGAAATGACTAACGTATTCTCATAAACATTAAGAAAATGCAAATTGATGAATTATGAAAACGAGAAAAAAAATTGACCAAAATAACAAAAAATTACGGAGTAAACAATGTGAAAACAGGTACGTATGAAAGCAAGACATAAACTGCGTATCCCAGATACACAGCTACTCGTGGCCTTGAGCAGTTTCTACGTGCAATCTTACTGCTGCTGATACAACATGAATTGGCCGCAGTCGGTGTTTGGCGAGTTCCTCTCTTGTACTCGGAATGCTATCTTGCATAGCGCAAATACACGGTATTTGGCTGTACCAAATTGTCTGTGGATGGGTGGGTTGGGTTGAACTATTCATTCGTGGAACCAGGGATGGGAAACTGATAAATTTTTAAGCCCAGTTTTCGATTTCAGTTTAAGTTTGCAAAAATATCGATTTCAGTTTCGATTAAGTTTTTAATTTTTGTTCGATTTCAGTTTATTTTTCGATTCAAGTTTTATATTTTTCGGTTCGATTCAATTTAAATTTCGATTCGTTTTTTTTCAGATTTTTTAAAGAATTTCTTTGTACTACTTATATTATTTTTAGGGGAGTACCTTACTGACAAATTCAGATTTAATTTTATATTTGTATTTGCATTCGATTTCTCTTTTTCAGAGAGAATTTGCTTTAGTAACTATCTTTACTTTTGTATGATTAAACATGTACGCATGTACATGGGAGGTTCGCACCCGCACTTCCGCACACCTCTAAGTTTTCGCACTTCCGCACAACCGCACCCTATTTACATATATAACGTTTTATCGCAAGGAAATATATAAGTTTCCATTAATATATTAATACTTTTATAAACTTTGATTTAATATTTAATTGTGAAAATAAAGTTTGAATATAATAAAGTCATTTTTTTGTTATGAGAGGTCAGAAAATTACTAGAATACAATATCATTTAATTTTATTTTATACTAATACTATATTACTTTATTCACAGCTACTCAAATACAAAAGATACAATACAATACAAAAGTAAAAAAGTGTATTTAGCTATGTGTGCGGACCAATCCGCACACATTCCGCACCCGCACCTCCGCCCACCATTTCGCACTTCCGCACAGTGCGAATGTGCGGAACTTGCCCAGCTCTGGACTTCTATCCAACAAAAAATTTCAATTCGAAATGTTATATTAATTGGTACACTTTTTAAATTTTAAAGCACCCGACATTAGGGTGGATCGATTTTACATTTTTTTCGATTTCCATATTCTAATAGAGAAAAACTTGCGCATGCATGAGAAAATAGCCTCTGCAAAATCTTAGCTTAATAGGTAATCATCTTCTGCCCCCGGCAGAGCGATGAAAATCATATTTTAGTAGTCAAAAACGTATTTTTAAACCCTAGCCTAGAGTCATAAAATTTTGCGTGTGTGTTATTTCATGCCTAAGCAACGATATAAATGCTATGGGAAATATATAAATGCATTATTTAAGACAAAGAGCCGATCTGAAAATATGTATAATATACATATTTTCAGATCGGCTCTTTATCTTAAATAATGCATTTATATATTTCCCATAGCATTTATATCGTTGCTTAGGCATGAAATAACACACGCAAAATTTTATGACTCTAGGCTAGGGTTTAAAAATACGTTTTTGACTACTAAAATATGATTTTCATCGCTCTGCCGGGGGCAGAAGATGATTACCTATGAAGCTAAGATTTTGCAGAGGCTATTTTCTCATGCATGCGCAAGTTTTTGTTTCTATTAGAATATGGAAATCGAAAAAAATGTAAAATTGATCCACCCTACCCGACATGTATAAAATATATAAATAAAATAATAGATAACACTGGGGAACAAATTTCAACTTTTTGTCTATTGAATTAGATTTGACAGTTAGTTCTAGGTAATTTGGGTGCGCTGAGCACGAATTTTTACTCGGTTTTGCTCTATCAGGTCCTGATTCTGCTCAACACCCCTCCTCTTTCGTCGTATTCATAAAAAGGTTTTTTTCTCAATACTCGCTGTCTTTTTGCAGTTACACATTATGCAACTAGGTTTTTATCTAGGTATTTGTACCTATTGTTATGGTATTGTTGTATTATGTATATTTTTATATGTAACACCCTAAAAATATTTTTAATTTTGTCATTTTTAACCCATTTTAATATTAGTAAATTAAGCTAAAAATATCATAGAATTCTAAAATTTTCTCGAACGTTCCTGTTCTCTGTAGAGTATTCTAGAGGGACAACTAAAATATATAAAAGCGACTCGTTTCCAGAGTTAATCAGTCAATTCAATCAGTCAGTCAGTCAGTCAGTCAGTTGAGTTAGTTAATTAAGTTTGGGCATTAACATAATTTTGAATTGGCATATGATTTAGTGAGTAATTTTGTCATCGTGATTTAATATAGTTGATTTAATTAGACGTAATTTATATTGTACCTACTCATCCGTGTTTCTAGTTTAATTTCATAGATTGTAAGTACCTATTTCATAAGTACCTATTTAAACTAATTTTTGTGTTTATATTTCAGATTTTCTTAAATTATATGAATTAAGGGCTTTAAATACCTTTACAAATTGGCAGAACAATCAAGCAATATGTCATCAAGCACTAGAAAGTTCAATGCAAAAACAACCCTGATTCCTTCTGTTATATATGTGGAAATTTTACACTTCCACATCAACGAGCAAATATAACTGACTTCGTAAAAAGAGCTTACTTAGCTTATTTTGGCATAAAACTGGGGGACCAAGATAAATCGTGGGCTCCACATAAAGCCTGCACTATATGCATTGAAAGACTGCGACATTGGACGAAGGGTTCGGATTCAAAAATACCTTTTGGAGTTCCGATGGTAAGTTTATGATTTCATAAAACTACGTAATTTAATCACTAGTATACTGTAACTTACCTAAATGTAATTGTAACTTAGGTACATAAACAAAAATTTACAGAAATGTTTATAAGAATCTCAAATATTGCATAAGGTTGAAACACATAGAAATGTTAAATGTTTGGGTGATAACTTTTGATAAAATTCATAAAACAAGTCTCGTCGCTTTGTTAACGCTTTACAATTTTTTTTCCATATCAGGTGTGGCGAGAGCCTACTAACCACGAGACCGATTGCTACCTTTGCTTTGTCAAGACTTCGGGCTTCACTAAGAAAAATAAACATTGTATCGAGTACCCAAATTTCGACACCGCGATACGACCTGTGCTACATTCAAATGAGATCCCCATTCCAAAATTTAAGGGTCTGCCAACTCAAGAATTAGTTGAAGATGTTCCTGAAAATATTGTTATGCACTTTGAGGAGTCAGACACCGATTTTGACCCCAGCGTATTTGAAAGTCAAAACGATCCGCAAAAGTTTAACCAGGCCGAGTTGAATGATCTTGTAAGGGATCTAAATTTGCCAAAAAGGCTGCGGAAATTTTAGCTTCAAGACTTAAAGAGAAAAACTTGCTTACTTCAAAACATACATTTCATTTTACAGAAAAAGAGAAGAAGAACTTGTTAAATATTTTAGAACAGAGGATAGTTTAGTATATTGCTGCGACATAGTTGGTTTGTTAAAGAAGATGGGGGTTGAGTCTTACGATGCAAATGATTGGCGCTTGTTTTTAGACAGTTCGAAAAGAAGTCTTAAGTGTGTGTTGTTGCATAATGGCAATCTATACGGCTCGATACCGATTGGGCACTCAACAAAATTAAAAGAAAAGTATGAACATATAGAAAAGGTTTTAAATCTTATCAAATATAGGGAGCACGAGTGGATCATATGTGTTGACTTAAAAATGGTTAATTTTCTGCTAGGACAACAAGGAGGGTTATACTAATATCCATCCCTGCTTCCTTTGCTTATGGGACAGCAGAGCCAAGGAAGAACATTATTTCAAACAAATCTGGCCAGCACGAACATCACTTACTGTCGGAGAAAAAAACGTAATTAATCCACCTTTAGTGAGCAGAGATAAAATCATATTTCCTCCTCTGCATATAAAACTAGGCCTCCTTAAACAATATGTAAAAGCTTTAGATACGAACGGCGAGTGTTTCAAATACATAACTTCAAAATTTCCAAGTTTAAGTTATGAAAAAATCAAGGCGGGAATTTTCGACGGTCCACAAATAAGAACAATGATTAAAGACAGCAATTTTCCTAATGTCATGAATGAACGCGAAAAAAATGGCTGGTTCTCATTCGTGGACTTGATAGAAAACTTTTTAGGCAATTATAGGGCAGATAACTACGAAGAAATCGTAAAAAAACTTTTAAGGGACTACAAAGAGTTAGGTTGCAATATGAGCATAAAAATGCATTTTTGAATAGCCATCTTGACCAATTTCCAAGTAATTTAGGTGATGTAAGTGACGAACAAGGGAGAGATTCCACCAAGATATAAAAATTATGGAGGAACGGTACCAAGGCCGCTGGGATTCCCACATGATGGCTGATTACTGCTGGTGCTTGAAAAGAGACCTGCCATCCAAGCAAATACGCTAGAAAGTCTTAC
>JAJOZX010002369.1:5000-7500 GCA_023014485.1 Bathynomus jamesi
ACTTCTTCGTTATGTCTGGAAATGGCAACTGATTTCTGCTTGTCGAGTATTAAATCAATTCTTTCTGACTTTCCAAATGTTTTAAGATCAACAAATGCATTTATGTGAGCAAGAGATTTTTCATGGCGAGAAATTGCAGTATGTAAATTGTTTAAATCGTCGTATCCACGACTAACAGAATTCCACACAGAGTTATCTCTTGAAAATAGGAAACACGACCAACAGTACAATTTGTCATTTGAAATATTTCCACATAACCAGGAACATCATCATGCAGCTTAGGATTAAATTTCCTAGTGAAGCCTTTATTTTCTTTGCTTAAATTCAAATGTGGAATCGGTCTGCCATTATTCAATATGCGCTTTTTCTCATCAAAAGAGAGTGAGTAAAATCTTCTAGTCTTCAATTGATTAAACACATCGTCAGTCATTATGGCACTACAATGCTATAATTTATTTAACTGATTATCAAAAATATTAAAGCACAAAAGGGAACACCGAACACAAGTGGATGCTTGCGGCGGTGGTACTGGAAAGAAGCCTTGTCAGAATTGCCAGATGTTACTTTTTGGTGAATGCACCTATAAAACTGAATGCATGCTGTATTATTTTCATTAATTAAAAAAAATCAGAACAAAGCTTTTTAATTATTTTTAGTAAAAATATTAAGTAAATTTTCTAAGCATATTTTAAAACATATTGCCTTTTGAATTTAGCTATGAGGCTAAAAAAAAATATCTTATGGATAGTGAGAAGTCTCCTTAAAAAATTGCCCAAGGCAAGGCGGTGTAAACAAAATCATGTCTATTTCACTAGACAATTAAGAACATTTTTCTGTACCCAGACTGAATTAGTGAATGCTTTAGCTACAAGTATTTCGATCTGTGTACAGAAAAATGTTCTTAATTGTCTAATGAAATAAGACATAATTTGTTTACACCGCCCAATAGCCAGTACATGCGTGATTGAAGCCTTAGACTATTTTTAGTTTCTGAAAATTATTTTTGTCAATTATAATCCTTACTTAGATCTGAAAAGAGAACATATTTAACACATGCATTGCATGCGTTGCATTCATTAAGAATCGCCACTGATATATATATGTATATATATATATGTATATATATATGTATATATATATATATATGTATATATATATATGTATATATATGTATATATATATATGTATGTATATATATGTGTATATATATATGTATAATATATATATCTATATATATATATGTATATATATATATGTATAATATATATATATGTATATAATGTATATGTGTATATATATATATATGTATATATAGTATATTATATGTATATATATGTATATATATATATGTATATATATATGTATATATATATATGTATGATATATATGTATATATTATATATATATATGTATATATATATGTATATATATATATATATATATATATATATATATATATATAATGTATGGCGCAACAAACTTGACTCTTCGTTAGAATGAACAATTCGAGTGGAAGAAAAACCAAGGTTAATCAATCCGATACCATTATCACCACCACGATACCCACTCGTGTGTGTGTGTCGCGATAGAAATTAATTCCTTACTCTCTTTATGATACTGTATATATACAAAATTATTACTATTCAATAAATGCACAGTAAATAATTTTAAACTGCTTGTCCAATATGGCCTGAATTTCACTTTAGATTTGGTCGGTTCCATTTCCTATTTTGCGTTCCTGAAATTTCCTCCGCTTTTCATTGTAAAGGAACGAACATTCCAGAATTAAGCCATCTCCCATGCCTCACTGGCTAATACCATTTCCTTATAAGCGAGGTGAAGATTCGGAGGTTTGAATCTAGATCAGGGATTCCCAAAGTGGTCTGTACAGACCCCCAGGGGTCTGTAGGAAGCTTCCAGGGGGTCTCTAAGCTTTTGGAAAAATAATAACATTAAGTATATTAAAATAAATTTCCATTTCACACTAGACATTCGGTAAGTGTTTATTAAACTGGTTTAATGAGCGTAGAATGTTTAATTTTACATTAATTTAAAAGCTATCTATGTTTATGAAATATACTATAGTTTGTAATTGAATTCATAATTTTTTTTGTGGGGGGTCTATGTCCGTACGGAATTAATATTTAGGGGTCCTTGGTGGTAAAAGTTTGGGAACCCCTGCTCTAGATGATGATCGTAATAATAATAATAATAATAATAATAATAATAATAAAATAATACAAGAGTTAACGCAATGAGCCACATTCGTCTGGCCTGAGCGTTTGTATCAGTTTCTGGTCCTGTTCATTCACTTTTATTCCAAAATAAAATCATTATTGTGCGTTTTAGTACAACGCTTCTTCCTCATAAAGTTCGTTCTCCGTCGCCATATAAATGGCTTTAAACGCATTTACCGCACTTTTTAAGATGAGGATAAGACTGTTAAACTGAATCAGCGGGATTCGAACCTTTATCACATTTATGTGCTTTATGGAAAACG